>JANAVB010010199.1:1522835-1607835 GCA_029216955.1 Iris pallida
AGGACAGTGGAGAGGCGGAGGGAGTCGGAAAGTCGGCCGGCGGCGGCGCATCTAAAGGCGCGGCGGTTGCGGAGAGGAAAAGGGAAGAAGGGGGTTTCGGTGAGCGCTGCGCCGGTGGATGAAGGAAGCGGCGTCGAGTTACAGAAACGGCGGCGCTGGCTTGGCGTGACGGCATGGCACTGCAGCGCACGGCCACGGGGAGGCAGAGGCGGTGGCGGTGCACGTGCGGCGGCCCGGACAAGGACGGAGGAAGACCGGAGAAGGGGGCCAGGCGGGGGTTCGGTGCAGCTGGAGGAAAGAGCGCGCGGAGGAGCTATGCTCGTCGGGGCTCTGGCGCAGGGTGCACGACGCCGGGAGCGGGCTGCGGAGATGGCGACGGGATTTGGCAAGGAAAACGGCGATGGTCGAGGCTGCGGAAGCACGGTGGTGGTCTGGGTCGAGCACAGACAGGTGAGGTTTTCTTTTGCTCATTTGGGATGGTGGTGGCCGAGGTTGGTTTCCGATATAGGGGTGGCCGCGGTCGTGGCGACGGGTTTTGTCGGTTGCGTGGGGAGGATAGGTTTTGCTAGGGTTGGGGGTGACTTGGGGTCTGGACTCGTGTGGACGGCGGCCGGGAACGATAGGGTAGCTGGCGTTTGGCAGGGTGATGGTGGTCGGTTGTCGGGTGGCTTGGCTGCTGATGGTAGGGGTGTGTGTTTTGGTGGTTTGGTTGAGACGGGTGTGGCCGGTAGGTGGCCGGGAGTATGGTGGCAGGTGGTTATGGAGAAGGTGTAGGCGGAGGTCTCGGCTGCGCAGATGGTAGAGTTAAAATCGGGTTAGGGACAACTTTTTGCCGTGTCGGGATTGTCGACACGGGAGAGAGGATTCAATGTATATGTAAAATATATGGAATAAGAATTTGGATGGACACAGACACGATGCACGTAGATTTGTGGAAAAAATATTTGTGGAATAATAGAAATTTGGATGAGTACCTGCATATTTATAGGATGTGGGAATTCTCAATTGGATAAGAAATAGAAATATTTAGAACCCAATTAGATAATTCAATCTATTAATTAAATTAATTCAATAAATCCAAATCCAAATCAAAATCCAATTTAAATCTAATTAATTTACATTCTTTAGTTTAAAAATAAGATAATTCAAATCCCAATATAGATATCAATTTAAATAAATCCAAAATTCAAATCAAGATTTAAATTGTCACAATAATTTTAATTTCAAAATATGTTTTCCAAAAATACTATTAATAATAATTTCAAAAATTAACTTATTATTTAAAAATAAACTAATAATTAATTATGAAATATATATGTATGCACAAATAATATTTAGAAATATACACTTTTCTAGTGTACCTTTTTATAAGAATATTATTTATTATTATAATTGTCTAAAAGGTTTTTCATAAATAAACTCATAAATTTAGAAACTTTGATAGCTAAAAATAATTAATATATATTATCTTGAAACAATAAAAATAGAAAAAATATTTTTCTAAAAATATGTACGCTCGCACATATTCGCACTCGTCGAGCAATTTCGAAAAATAAAATTTCGTGCGCGACGTATAATACAAAATTTTAAATCAGTACCAAAATACATAAAAATATAGTAGAAATTTAGGGGTTTTACATAACCAAGATGTCTTACAAGCACATGGAATTCTCAATGGCCATCACCGGGGACATCGACAATAGACCAAATGTATCGACGAAGCTCAGGTTGGAATTAATCAATATACAAACTCAGTGTTTGGCTTGCAATGGTATCTTCTCTTGGGAGGTCCATTTCTCTATTTTTGACGAATAACAAGCTTGGCCTTCCGTACGGGCGAAGCTTGCTGTAAGCTTCGTTCAACATGCTCAAAGTATGATGGATCTCTTCTAGTTGACTCCAGCCTTCTCTTCTGTGAACTAGTCAATCTTGTTTGAGGCCTGCCTTTAGGATTGAAAACAACGGTCGGCTCATGCATTCTAGTAGTGACCGGACATACAATTTTTTGATGATTTTAGTTGTCTCTTCACTACAGAGTGTGCTCCTTCGACACGGTTGGTAGTTGTCGTGCCGTAATGCTTCACCAAATTCGTCCATGCTAAGACGAAGTGTTCTTTGTGCGGTTCAAGCCATGTATCTTTGATGTATGAAATGCATGCCGGCTCCCTCGTCTCCCACTTTTCCTTGAACATGTACCATGCGGCGTCGTAACTGTCAATCGTAGAGGCTCGCCACACACAATTCCAGTCATTGGAGAATTCTTAAAAATTTTGCATGTCAATTTTACCTTCCTCCTTCTGAAATTTCAACTTACATTGGGCTTGAATATTACGATTGACATTCCAAGTGCATAGTAATGTATCCGCTTGAGAAAAAATAATGCGAATATCATTAATTAGGGCATACTCTCTGTCGGTCACAAGAACTGACGGCTCTGTATGACCGATGTAAAGTGTTTTCAGTTTCTGCAATGCCCATGTGTAGTCTTCAAGTTTTTCACTCTTTATGAAGCAAAATGCCACCGGAAATGTTTTCCGAGTAGAGGTGAATCCGACAATATGAATGAGAGGCATCTTGAACTTGTTGGTCTTGTACGTGCAATCAAGGACTAACACGTCGGCAAAAGACCTGGCCAGACTTGTGCAATCTGGATGAGCCCAAAAGATTGAAATTACTTTATTACTCTGGGGATGTCTTCTATGGAACTCAACGTAATGATTATCGGCAAGCAACTTCAGCACTTCTTGCATCGCCATCTTGATTTGGTCCGGACAGCGTTCGAAGAAGATAGGGAGTTGTATATTGACCTCATCGTAGACATGTTCTTCTCATCTTCATGCCGTATGACAGAATATATTTGTCTCGGTGCAACACCGGAAGTGGACAAGTCTTTGGCTATCTTCTTCTCCGTAGGGTTCAACCGTCCGACATACGGATGACCCAATAGTGTCTCGGCAATCTCATGATTGTGGGTTCCATTCTTCACTTGTACTGACCACTTCCCTTCTTCTTCGTTTCTAATCTGGATCGTGAATAGACAACCACATTTCCTCGTTCCAGCTTTCTTCTTGGAACTTTATTTTGGATAACTGTGTCTTTCTTGTGTGATCTGAACACACCACCTCTTTCACAGCCAACCATCACACTGTGTCGTCCCGGGCGATTTCGGCACGATCTGGATATCACTAGAACTAAGTTGTTTTCCCGTCCAACTTCTCGATACCATTGTACCGCATCGTCGCTTGATTGAAACGAAAGATCGGTCCAAAATAAATGCCCTACATCGATTGCAATTGGAGCATGTACCGCAACATCGGAAGATCACAACTCCTACAATAGAAGTTAAAAGTCAAAACTAAACAACTACATAAAGCCAAAATGTAAGCATATGAAATTAAAAAGGACTGCCAGAGATGTGGCAGTCCCTCACATATATAGGACTGCCACATCCCTGGCAGTCTAAATCCATAAGAGGGACTGCCAGAGAAGTGGCAGTCCTCTGTGTCAAAGTCCAATTTTTCATCCGAAATAAAGTTAAAGTGTAGTTACCACGAGGGCTTCCGATGCATCAAATTGTTCTTCGGACGTTGTGGGAGGAGAGTATCAAGCATTTGATGGTCCGGGTTGTTTCATTTTCTATTTCTTTCTACATTAAACACAAAATTTAACTTTTATATGTAAAATTTAGGTTAAAACATTACACAAAATAAATTCGACGACTTACAAATAAATGGGAGAAGTGATTGACACTATTACTAGATATTTCACCAAAAATCTTTAATAAATTTAGGTGGGGGGACAATTTCACCTAGGTTAGGTTAATTCTAGGTTTCTATGAGGAGGAGAAAAAAAGAGTGGAGGAAGAAAAGTAATAGAGGAAGAAAGAGAGAAGAAATAAAACAAGTTTGGCTTTTATAGTGAATTATGGGCCCCCTAGTAACAAAAACCTATGGCAAACTTGTAATTTTTTCAAAATAATTTGGGCTGCCCCTAGTAGAAGTGGTGGTGCCCCTAAAAAAAACCTTGTAAATCATGTAAAAAATAGTACAAATATCTATTCTACTATATCTACTATATAATAGGAAAACTTAGATGGTGAAACTTTTGAATTCCGAAAATACTCTTACATACTTATACTAATTAAAAATAGTTCATTAATTTTAATAAGGACAACTTAGTAATTAGGAAGACTACCCTTTGGTCTTCCTAAAGAGTCTTCCTAAACTAATTAAGAAATGTTAAAATACGTGCAAGGCACGTGCATATATGCTAGTTATATTAGACTGACAAGGTTCGAACCCTCCAATACGTATATATGTGTGGGAGAGTTATAAAAAAAAATTTATTAATTATCGGTAACATGTTTGATAAACATAAAATAAATTTAAATTTTGAAATTTTAGATTTGGATTTTGATCCAAATCTTGAATTTATTTTTCAGAAGCTTAGACCAAAAGTTGTTTGGTAAAGTCCAACATCACAATCATGGCTCGATATTGAACCCAAAATTAGCCCTACCGTCAAGCCAAAAAGTAGGTAGACCAATTATAAGGCTTAATGTAGGAGCGAGCTATTACAATTATGATGTGGATCATCGTACGATCCATTTGTAGAACACTGAGGGTTTATACAACATTCTAGTGGTCGAAATAGAGGTTAAAGACATCAAGGTGCTTGAGCAAGTTGGTGTCACTAAGAATGTGTGCCTCAAACGTACGATATGTGAGTCATGTCTCGAGAAGCATACTAATGGAAAAATGAAGGTCAATATAGGTAATGTCAAACCGCAAACAAAATCAAAATATGTGACAAGATATCGGTGAAGTGTTGTCAGGCCCCGCTCCCAAATGCTCGGGTATATGTACGTGGATACGTCCATCTTACGTCGCAGAGCCGACGTTATTATCTTGTTTATACCATCACATAACATCAACCAATCATAATAAGACTAATTTACATTAGATACATATCATCATCCACAAAAATATCATCAAACACACATCCACATAACCTATCACGGATAACAAAAGAAGAAGAAAAATAATATCCCAAAAAGTCTAAATAAGAATTTTCAACTACATCTCAAAAGTGGTATGGGAACAAAATCGGTAAATACATAACTAATGAAATAGATAAACTAAAATAAGAAGCCTGAGTGCACAAAGAAGAGCAACATGCTACTCCAAATTAGCAGAAAAAATATGGTACTTTAGTGACGTCGGTATCACTAATATACTAAACGTAAACCTCAGTACAGATATTGTCATCTAAAGTTGTAATAACATACCCAATTAGGATTGGAGCGAGTACGAACAACATACGAAAAATACAAGCTAATATGACAATATAGTATAATAACAATAACTGTGATATGGAAATATATGTCAAGAACTGACATATAACATAAATAAGTCGATACAAGATAGTCAAAATTATATATTGTGTCATTGGAAGCACAATTTTTAACACGTGGAAAGTATAAGATTTCGGATAATAAGAGTTAGGAAGCTATATCTGGAATACGAAAATGCTACGAGATTGTGTATGCCCATGTTCCTAGTGGTTGTACTTCCCCTAATAGTACTTCCATATCTCACTACCTGATATGATAAAAAAAACACTGATCGTAACAATATACTATGATAAGAAAACATGTATCAATAATTACTCTATATCTCTCATGTGTGTGTAAAATCATAATAGGAAACAAGTATTTCATACTAACATGCATAGCAATTTATTAATGATACAAAGTAATTGTATATGGGAGCTTGTTAGGTGTGTTCGTATGTTCCTCCTCACAGAAAATACGAACATATAATCGATGAAAGCAACCTCAATCTACTAGATATCACAATCACTTTCCCAACTGTCACCCTCACTTTTCAAGATAGGGGTAAAATGGTAATTTTCTATTTTTGAATATTTGGGATTTTATTTCATGAATGTTAATATTTAATGATTATAGGAGTCGGGTTCGAATTTCATCTCATTCCGACTTATTTCGGGACTCCGGAGAATTTCGACTTAAGTTGTGCTTAACACATTAATTAGTCATGGCCCACCAAACTCATCATTTAGGTCTAGGAGTTTGGTCTAATCCCACATGAGTGATTAGGCCTAATTATGATTTTTATTTGGTCTTTTCTAACCCCCGAACCCTAATACCATTTAACCCTTCATAAAGAAAATGAGAGGGGCAAACTTGTAATTATACAAGGGGACAAACATCCTCCTTATATGGCAGCCACCTCCCTCCCCTTTTCTTCCATTCACACTTCAAAATTTTCCATCTTCTTCTCCAAGTGTTCTTCCAAAGAAAAGAAGAGCAATCTCTTGGAATCATCTCCAAATAAAGTTTTCTTCCAAATATTCTTCTATAGATCTCTCCCTCTACCTCAAGTGGTGCTTCTACAAACTTTTGGGAGCAAGAGGAGTAGAGGTGTGTCCTAAACAATTCACTTTGTGTCGGAGCCGTGTCGGAGGATTTTGTATTGGGATCCATCTTCCAATAGGTACAAACTATCCTCTATTTCCATTTCTTCATCATATAGAATAGTTTTGACCAAGTAGGATTGATCCCATGGTTGTGTCCCTATTTGTGTCAAGTTTGAGTCCATTTGGTGTGTATTAGAAGAGTTATGATTTGTGCTTGTGTCCTAGTGTTTTCCCCAAGTTGGACACCCCAAGAATATTTAGTTTTGCCTCTAAGTGGTTTAGACACTTTAAATTTGTGTGTAAATATATATGTGTGTGTGTGGGCTTTTATATATATAGAGAGATGGAGGAAATGGTATGTGGAGTATTATTTGTATATGTGTGTGTTTATATATATATGTAGAGAAGAGGGGAAGAATTAGTGTGTGTGTCTATATATATATTGTGGAGTGATATATATGTATGTGGATGATATATATAGAGTGAGAATGAGGAGAAGAATTAGAGAGAAGAGTTAGAAGAAGGGAGAATAGAGGAGAATAGAGGGTGAGAAGGAGGAGGAGAAGAAGAGCTATAGCAGCAGCAGTAGGGGGGACTAGGGGCTGCTGCCCCCCTTGTACACAGCAGCAGCAGCGCCATGTAGCAACAGCAGCAGCAGCCATATGGCAGCAGCAGCAGCAGCTAAAGCAGCAGTAGCAGCCCCCCCAAGCCCCATTTGACCCCCCACAAACCCCTATATATATACCTATATATATATACACCTATATACCCTATATAAATACCCGTATAACCCTCTTAATAACCCTCCAAATAGCCCTATGTGAGTGTGTGAGAGTGAGTTTTGTGAGAGTGAGTGAGTGTTTGTGTGAGGGCAAGTGAAGGGAAATATTGAGATGCGAGTGTCGAACGTATCCAATTGAAATAGGGAATGCTAATGTGAAATAGAGTTTGTGGGTAGGCTCCTAAGTTAGAATCGGGGTTGCGTTTGAAGTGGGGAGAATGGTATCTCATGATACCATTGAGTATCTTACGATACTCAAGATAATGGATTGAACAACATGAGTCGTAAGATGGACTGGATGTCCACTTTACCTAGGAAACTTGGTAGGTAATGTTAGTATAGCTAGTATCCTACTACCCTAGGAAGCCAGGAGTGAAACTCCCAAGGGAAAGCCACTTGGCTTTAGTGTTAGAGTGGTAAAGGGTAAATGTTATATAAAGGGTAAACGGGTAAATTCAAGATACGGGATACGGGTAGTCGGTTTGACTTAAAACTTAGACGTCTTGATAGTACACCCTACAAATGTCATATTTGAACCAATTTCGACTCGGTTGACCCAGAGTTGACTTTTTACCCAAAAGTCAACAACGAGTCAACCCTTTGTCTAAAATAGTCCAAATCCAAACTAGAGTTGACCAGTTGACCAAAAGTCAACTGTTAGTCAACATTTAACCAGTTTGACCTAGGGTTGACCTAGAGTTGACCAGTTGACTAAAAGTCAACTGTAAGTCAACTCTTGATCCCCGTTTGACTTGCTTTGACTTGTTTTGACTTGCTATGACTAGTATGACCTAGAGTTGACTTAATTTGACTTAGATTGACTTGACATGACTTAGTGTGACTCGGTGTGACCTAGTTTGACCTAGATTTCATATCATACATTAGAAATCATTCATAACTTTGTTAAACCCAAATTAACATGCAATATCTCATCTTTAGGTCTCTGATTACCACTCTGAGCATTGATATACCCTACAGCTCAGGACAGCAGGTGAGTACATTCTCTGATAGCAGTTACTTGTCTTGATATCTTCTCGACCAGTTCAGTTATAGTGTTTACTTGATTCTCGACACATTGGTGCACAGACTAGTATTGTCGAATTCCTGTCATGAGATGTCATTCTTGGATTTCTTGGGATACTGGTACTTGCTTGGTCTTGATTTTTGTACTTGTATTGACGCCGATTCCTGAAGAGGACTTGCTCCCCTCTTAGGGAAATCCCGCGTCATGACGTGTTATGTCCGGATCCGTATACTATTCGAAGAATGGGGAATTTTATAGATAGTATGATCAATGTCCATCTTGAGTTACTACTTGTATCATAGCTATACCCTCACCTCACGATGGGTATAACCTGACCTGTGCTACTACTTGCTCCATAGCTTGCCATTCCGGCCGGGCCGAGTCCACGTACTTGTAGCCGGTCGGCTGGAAGCCTGATCTTTACCCTTATCGATTACATTATGCTATAATATTCGAGGCATATTTTACATTTATTACATCAGTTACATGATTACAGTTCAGCTTACTTTTCCTGCATGATTTACCTTAACATGATTTCCAGTTTACATATCCTGTTATACTTACATCTTGATATGTTCATCTTGTACTCTATTATGATTGACTGTTAGAGCATTTGTCATTACTATGGAATCTGTTGCCGGCGTTGTGCTCGTTCATTTTCCTGACAGGATATCGTTATGATATATCCAGATGACATAGATGCGGACTGTTCTACCCACTATGGGTATGGTCAGGACATAGACTGCGACCAGCTGACACCCTTGGAGCCAGTTGATGACAGTACTTCTATCTAGATCTATTAGCTAGGTTTGTCTGGACTGCGATTGTAATGCCCCTGTTCCGCACGAGGCATTTGGTTGGCTTGTTGGATGGGATCAGAATGTTAGACCGTGACTTATGTTGGAATCAAGAGAGTCGAGACTGATACAGTCTTTCTGAGCTGGCTAGACGGATTAAGTGTTGGAACGTGGCTCGCTGGTGGAGCTACCCTTAGGAGGAATGTGTGCAACCAGAATAAGAAGACCATTTTATGCAGGCAAGTGGAACTGTCCTCCTTACTCCTTATTCCTGTATGCTTAATAAATGGAATAACGTGATGCTATGAATATGTCCCTAATGTCTCTTACCTTGAATGTTGAATAATTTTGATGCGATGCTTTAGTTGCTAAATCGATAGAGATGCATATGCTGGAAATCATTGAATGAATAACGCATGAAATTTGAATTGCTGAACGAATCACACTCGAACTGCTAATGTATCATGATGCCTGAGAATGAATCGATAATGTCCCTTATGCTTAATATTGATGAAATGAATGAATCACTTGAATAATGAGATACTACGTGAATGATATATGAGAAAAGAATTAAATATGCTATTGTTCCTATGAAATGAATAAAATGCTACAGGTCCCTTCGAAATGAATGAATGTTGTTGTTCCTCCTTAGAAGGAACGTAATGAGAAATGTTGCAACAGAACAAACAATAAGAATGATGAGGCTTGGGATCATGGAGATCACTAAGTAGAATGATGGTAATGATTAGTCGTTGAACACGACTCGGGAGCGAGATGAGATGTTGAACTGTTGGCTCTGCTTACTTTCAGTTGCTTTACCATGCATTTGTGTTATCGAGTCGACACGCATTCGTATGGTCATGGACATACTTGTACAAGTCAGAGTAAGTTTCTCGAACGTACCTGGGGCACCGGGACCGATTCGACCCGGGAGGAAACATTGGTTGTGCTATGGTGGCACGAGGTATTACGGGACATTCGGCTAGGCTTGCAACCTACCCTGGAATGATGCGTCGTAATACCCGTTGGGAAGTCCTTTATGGTGCAGTTTCACCATCGACCATGTAGTCAGGATGCATGCTAACGAATGTTTGTGCAGACAGAGTAAGTATATCATATTATCCTGTATTTTTATGCAGGTACAAGGGAGTTGGCTATCGGTAAGAAATCACTTAAATGTGATATACTCAATATATGTGTTGGCTTAACTTGCGTGCTTAACGTGCCAAGTAAATGATGCTATGCGTAGTCTTTCAATATGGGAACCTGCTTAACATGTTAAATTCAGTATGCTAGAAAGATGCCTTGCTATGAATATTGCTCAAACATAACATACATGCTAAGTGATGCTTGAAGTGAGAATTGTCATAACATGTTTAAGATGTTAATGTTAACGATGCCTCAATGATGCCTTTTCATGATAACACCTAGTATGCCTCAATGATGCCTTTGCATGATAACACCAAGAATGCTATAATGATATGTCCACATGAATGCTACTAAGAATATTTTTACATGCTTCACTATGATTATTACCCATGAACTGTAAACTGATGTTAGGTCCCAAGTAGAAAGATCATTTTATTAAATACTTGCTAAAATCGACCAGTTAGTATTGGTTTAGGCGAGTGGGTTGGATTCTGCTCGCCAGTACATAGATGATGTGCTGACCCACATTTTGTGGGCAGGTGCTCGTGCTTTGGATATTCTACACACGAAGATTGGTTTGATTGGTCCCGCGGCATCGAAGATTTGTTGGGCATACAGGAGATCTCCTTGTTCAAGATGATGTCTTCTGTTTATAAAGGGCATAATGTATGGAACATTGTAATCAGTTGTACCATTGAGTTGTAAGCCAAGTTGGTATATCGAGTTGTAATCCAATGTATCCAAGTACCAAATGTAAGCTGTATAGCATTGTTCAGTTGGCTTTCAATGTAAAATGAGATGTGTTGTAAGCATTATACTTCAATATAAATCTTGTACCCTTCTTCAATTATCAATAAAGAGAATAAAGTTCTATATATCTCTGTGTGACTTCTAGTTATCCTTTTATCTCCGCTGCTATAAAGAAGTGATGTACTTCTATTCAATAAGAAGAATTGTCCTCATTAACTTCAATTTGTCTGCTTCTACCGCTGTGATGTGTTCCTATTTGAAGATTATCACTTATGTACCATCTTTGCCTTGTACAAGTGCAATACCAGACTTGTACGACATCACGCCCAAGCGAGGACGATCGATTCCAAGAGATAAAATATGTGAATAAATGACTCTACGAATCGGGGCGTGACAGCGATCCAGCTTATGTTAGACTTTTGATACATATGTTATTCGGGACCTTATGTTATGTCTTCGACTCATTTCTGGTTGTGACCTTGTTTTATTTCCGCATTCTATATTCACCATATCTAACTTATATTCGTGCCTATCTTTCCTAGTTGTCTTGTGATTGAGTTGAGATTATATACCTCCGTGCGGAGATGACAGGTCTTTATATATTGTGTCTAGATGCTATACTTTCTAGGAGACCTATACAACGTTCTACCGCCGATTATGTGACGTAGGCTGGACGTACCCGCTTCTCGTGCCCCTAATCAGGGTGCGGGTCGTGACACATTTTTGTGGTGGCCCATGCAGGTCTCCGAGTTAGAGTCGCAACTAGTGAGATTTTCGTAGTGGTGCTTGACTTAGAGTGCTGCTACGAGCCTGTTATTAGAAATTTGGTCCTAGTTATTATTACTAGATTTTCTCAATCACACCTAGAAAAATTTCCGATCTTTCGATTATCATGATGACTCTCCTTATATTAAACTTAACTGCCTTCTTTGATAATAGCTTCTCATGTGCCATATTGATCTCTTTGTTTAATTCGTCTCCAGGATGACGAAGACGCACCCGCAGGCCACTGGATCGAGTAGCTTGCACGAGAGATCTGACCAGGCTGAGAAGAAAGTTCAGGAGGCTGTCCCCAGTATTTCTACTATCCCGGAGGCCGTGGCAGTTGCACAGGGAGGTCTACCACCTCCACCCCAGAGGGTTTCGGTCGTCGTTCTAGAGATACTGCCGCCACCACCTTCGATACCGACGGATACACACCATATGTTCCTTCTCCTTCAGCAGATGATGGAGACACAGCGAGCCCAGGCAGAGGCGTCACAGCGCCAAACGGAGGCATCACACCGCCAGACTGAGATGCCGATGCAGAGCATGGAGAACTCGCATCAGCTTGTACTGGCAGCTGTGGAGAGAGTGGCACCGGGTACGGTGCAGGGCCCTACCGGCCAGCAGTCGTACCAGTAGCAGTCTAGGCCAAGGACAGTATTAGATTTTAGGAAGATGAGCTCCAGGGACTTCACGGGCATGGAGGGCATCCTTTATGCAGACGACTGGCTAGAGGACGTGCAGCGGAGTATGGAGCTGGCAGAGCTTCCGAGAGGACTTTGGGTTTCGGCCCCAGCCAGCAAATTTTTTGACATCGCGCTGATATGGTACCGCACGGATCCTCATGCGTCGATGAGAGGGCTGTCATGGGAGAACTTTCAGAGGCTCTTCAAGGAGAAGTTCTTCCCAGACGTGGCACTCACAGCGTTGGAGGGCCAGTTTGTGGGTCTAGTGCAGGGGAACTCGTCGGTGGACGAGTATGCAGCAGAGTTCTTCCGCCTTAGCAGGTTCGCTTCCGATCTGATCCAGGATGAGGGGCAGAAGGCTCATAAGTTCCGTAGAAGACTTATTTATGCAGTACGCACTCGTACATCGGGTCGTCGTAATGCGACGTTCGATCAGATATTGATGGACGTGCAGATTACAGAGGAGGACTTCGGCCTCAAGCCGAAGAGGAGCGGTGATACCATGGGGGCGAGTTCCAGTGCGGGACCGGCCAAGCGCCCCCACATTCAGCATCAACAGAGGCCATTTCAGCAGCAGCATGAGGCACCAGCACGTGCCCAACAGCAGCAGGGTCAGGGCCAGAGGCAGATCCAGCAGTTTGCTTTCTGCGGAAAAGACGGGGCACAGCAGAGACGTATGCAGGAGGAGGTTAGGCACTTGCCTATTCTGTGGAGAGGACCGACCACCAGCTGAAGGGATGTCCTGTTCGAGCAGCCAAGGGAGGCCAGGACAGGGCACTGACGGGACCGGCAGTTCAGCCGAAGGGTCAGCCACTCCAGACACAGCAGCAGAAGTTCGTCCAGCATCAGAGGGCACCCCAGGGCAGAGCCTTTGCACTAGCCGTAGAGGAGTTTGAGCCCGAGTCAGATGTTATGGCAGGTCATGTTCTCCTTGATTCCTTTCCTGCTTTTGCCTTGTTTGATTCTGGTGCTACGTACAGTTTTGTGTCTGTTTCTTTTGCTCTTAGACACAATATTATTGCTGAATCTTTGGGTAGGACTTGCAAGATTATGACCGGGGGAGGCATTATCCTGGTTAATAATGTTTGCAAGGGGCAGAAGAGTTACCCTGGGAGGCCGGGACTTGAGTGCGTGTCTGCTCGTAATGCTCCTTCCGAGGTACGACATGGTACTCGGTATGGATTGGTTGAGCATGCACCATGCTAGTATAGATTGTAGAGGAGGTAGAGTTCTTTTTAGGCCGCCGGGAGAGCAAGAGATCGAGTTTGCTCGAGGAGCAGTGGAGCCGAAGGCTGGATTCTGTGGAGCTTTGTTGGCAGGACAGGACTTGCCACATCCGTTGATAGCTGAGTTCTCGGATGTCTTTTCCCGAGGAGTTATCGGGGATGCCGCCAGACAGGGATATCGAGTTCTCTATAGACTTGGTGCCGGGCGCCGAGCCCATTTCACAGCACGTCTATAGGGTCAACAACAATGAGTTGATAGAGCTGAAGAAGCAAGTCGACGAGCTGCAGGACAAGGGGTTTATCAGATCCAGTTCTTCATCATGGAGAGCGCCAGTCCTGTTTGTGCCGAAGAAGGACGGTACGGCCCGCATGTGCATTGATTACCGGGCGCTCAACAACCTCACTATCAAGAATAGATACCTTTTGTCGATGATCGACGATTTGTTCGATCAGCTTAGTGGGGCAAAGGTATTTTCGAAGATAGACTTAAGGTCCGGGTATCACCAGCTGAAGGTAAGGCGGGATGATATTTCAAAGATGGCATTTCGGACTCGGTACAGCCAGTACGAGTTTACAGTGATGCCATTTGGGTTGACCAATGCTCCAGCGGTGTTCATGAACTTGATGAACAAGGTATTCTATCAGTACCTTGACAAGTTCTGGTGGTCTTCATAGATGATATCTTGATCTATTCAAAGATGCATGAGGAGCATGAGGAGCATTTGAGAGTTGTGTTAGAGACTCTGAGGAGGGAGCAACTCTACGGGAAGCTTTCGAAGTGCGAGTTCTTCTTGGACAAGGTCGAGTTCTTAGGTCATGTTGTGACCGAGCACGGGATCTCAGTGGACCAGAAAAAGATTTCAACAGTTGAATCTTGGTCTACGCCCAGTTTAGTTGTTGAGGTTCGGAGCTTTCTGGATTTGGCTGGCTATTATCAGAAGTTCGTCCAGGACTTCTCGCGGATTGCTGAGCCGATGACTAGACTCACCAGGAAGGACGTGGAGTTCATCTGGACTGATGAGTGTTAGGCTGCATTCGATGAGCTGAAGAAGCGGTTGACCTCAGCTCCGATCTTGACTTTGCCATCTGGGTCAGGTGGTTTCTCGATCTACAACGATGCTTCAGGGAAGGACTTGGGTTGTGTTCTTCAGCAACACGGGATGGTGATTGCCTACGCATCTATACAATTACGTCCTCATAAGAAGAACTATCCTACTCATGATCTGGAGTTGGTCGCGGTTATTTTTGCTTTAAAGTTATGGAAGTACTACCTATACGGAGAGCGAGTTGAGATCTTCACAGATCACAAGAGCTTGAAGTACGTGTTCACTCAGAAGGAGCTGAACATGCGGCAGAGACGGTGGTTAGAGCTGATGAAGGACTTCGATATCTCACAGCAGTACCATCCGGGGAAGGCCAACGTAGTTGTAGATGCCTTGAGCAGGTATCCAGTAGCTATGTTCTTGACGACAGATCGTCATCTTTTGGCCGACCTGGATAGTTTGGGTATCGAGGTCATCATTCCGGGCATAGAGATCCAGATGTGGGATTTGCAGATTCAGTCTGAGCGGATGGATAGAGTCAGGTCAGCGCAGTATGATGATGTTGCCCTGAGGAGCATCAGAGAGCAGGTACGGACGGGTTTGTTCGATGATTTTTCTTTAGCCGAAGATGGGTTATTGCGACACGGTACTAGGTTGTGCGTTCCGCATGGAGAGCTTCGGGAGGAGGTTCTTCAGGAGGCACATCGCTCTCAGTATTCAATGCATCATGGAGCCAACAAGATGTATATGGACCTGAGAGAGCACGTGTGGTGGTATGGCAAGAAGCGCGAGGTAGCTCAGTTTGTATCTCGTTGCCTTGTGTGTCAGCAGGATGAAGGCCGAGAGACAGAGACCGGGTGGATTACTACAGCCGCTACCCATTCCCGAGTGGAAGTGGGAGCACATCACTATGGACTTTGTATATGGACTTCCACGATCGCCAGGAGGGAAAGACGCGGTTTGGGTCATCGTTGATAGATTGACCAAATCAGCCCACTTTTTGTCCTTTCAAAGTAGGGTTTATCTACGGAGAGGCTGGTAGAGCTGTACGTTCGTCAGATCGTGAGATTGCACGGAGTTTCGGTGAGCATAGTCTCTGATCGGATAGTCGTTTCACTTCCCACTTTTGGAAGAGTTTGCATACTAGCTTGGGCACCAAGCTCAAGTTTAGTACCGCTTATCACCCCCAGACAGACGGGTAGTCAGAGAGGACCATTCAGACGCTGGAGGATATGCTTCGCACATGTGTGTTAGATCTCGGGGGTTCTTGGGAGGACCATCTTCACCTGATAGAGTTTGCTTACAACAACAACTACCAGGCCAGTATAGAGATGTCGCCATTCGAGGCTCTATATGGATGGAGATGCCGTACTCCTTTGTCTTGGAATGATGTCGGCAAGAGGGCGCTTATTGGGCCGGAGATGGTTGTGGATGCGGCCGAGAAGGTCAGGTTAATTAGAGATAGACTTCGGGTGGCTCAGGATAGGCAACGACATTGGACCGAAAGTCACCGGAGACCGTTAGAGTTCGAGGTTAGTTTCAGTTTCCTGTCGTGTTTGTTTGTGATTGTTGTTTTGTTTATGTGCTGAGTTTTGTCTTATGTCTAGGCTGGTGACATGGTGTTTCTGAGGATATCTCCGACACGTGGCACGATTCGCTTTGGCGGAGGTAGAAAGCTTAGTCCGCGCTACATCGGACCCTTTGTCACGCCCCGCTCCCGTAGGAGCGATCGTCCTCGCTAAGGCATGATGCCGCACGAGCCTAGATTGCGCTCGTGCAAGGCGGGTTCCATAACGACCGATTTCAGCGGCTACGACGGGGTCGTCGCACAGAAGTCCCAAGCAGAGACATTGAACACGCAACGGAAATTGTAAGCCCCCTGAATTTCCGAATTATTTTTCAAATTTTCTAATGAATTATTTTCAATAATTCATTTCTATATAATTAATTTTGATCTTTAAATGCTCTTTACCGTGACTTGGAATTCTAGAGCATCAGGGATGCCAGTCTCTGGAAACTTCCTTCTTGGAGTTTGTAGTAGACGAGATTATCTTCAAAGTGATATATCATGTCCCATCCAAACTCGTTCCCTTGTGCTCCTTTTGTATCGCACAAGTTCGGGTCAATTTAGACCATTTTAATTATTAATTGATTTTCCACTCTTTTTCGTGATCCCCATAAGCACGTTATCGTAGCTTTTAATTTAGGAGCACCAGACCTGTCTTTTTCTTGAAACCAACTTGTCATGTCTGATCTACTCGAGACTGCTCTTCACCCCTGACCTTCGTGTCCCATTCAGACACTCCATTTTGTGCTCCTATTTCTTCGCACAACTTTCGGTTCAATTTAGGCCAATTAATTATCTACCGTGAAACCTGATTTAATTTCCAATTTAATTTCGGGACCCGACATCGACCCAACCTAGTCGATCCTCAAATAGGAACATGGCCCACACGAAGCCTACTACCCTACATGATGCTTGTGTCCCATTTATTGGAGTCCCCGTATATTATTTATTTATCCATGATTATAAATCCCTATTTTAATTCAATTATTTCACCCGGTTCGATTTTGACCCGATCCGGCTCGACCGAACCCGAGCCCAAGCACCATATTGTTCTCTCATGACTGCCCAAATACCCCGTATAATTTTCCTATTTTCCTATTTTGAAATTATCACTTCCTCTCTCTCTTTTTCTCTCTCTCTCTCTTAAATATCTTATATAATTAATTCCCTCCTTAAAATACTCCCATACACTCCACTCCCCATCACCCTCACCATCAAGAGCACCCCCTCCCCTTCCTTCAGCCGACATCACACACCCTCCCTCTCTCTAAATATCTCCCCCTCTCTCTATATATATAATATATACACACCATATATATATATATATATTATATATATACATATACAATTCTCTCTCTCCCACACTTTATACAAACACTCACACATTCCCCCCCTCCTGTACACAGCACCCCCCCTTTATGGACCGACATCCCTCTCTCTCATCTCATACATCTCTCTCTCTCTCTTTAAAATATCAACAAACTCTCTCGCACTCTCTTTATATACACACACACAAATTTCTCTCTCTCTCTCAACAAACACACACACACACACTCCACAGCCGACCCCCTCTTCTCTCCCTGGCCGAACCCTCCTCCACAGCCGAGAATCCTTCCCGAGCTCCTCCCTCTCCTCCTCCATACTCCACCATCATCATCATCAAGTTCATCATCACCATTACCATCTTCATCTTCATCACCATCATCAAACCATTACAACACCACCACCGCCACCATCTCCTCCACCACACCGCACCCCACCATGCCGAGGCCACCGCCGGCCACCGCTGCGCCGCCGCAGCCGCGCACGTGCGCTGCAAACAGCAGCAGCAGCGAGCAGCAGTGGCTCCGTGCCACGCCACCCCACGCACGCATGGGCGCATGGCGCGTGCCACCGCGGCCAGCCACCGGCCACCGACGACCCCTCCATCAGCGTGCGACCCCCCGGCGATCACCCCCTGGCCACCACCGGCCTCCCTGACGTGTTAAACACACGATTCGTGCGTTTATCACGAGATCCCGTCGGCGCGCGCGAGTTTGGAACTCAGAATTCGCGCTCCGTCGCAGCAAGTTCGTGCATGTTTTTCGGGAGATCCGACCATTGGATCGACGATCTCTTTGCTCCGTCGCAATCTTGATATATCCATCTTCACTCCTGTCAATTTTTGTCCGTTAATTTCGTCATTTGTTACCTCAAAACTGGCCACCAAGTTGACATTTTAAATTGAACTGTTTTTGGACAATTTCGTGGAGCCGACTTCGTCAGCTCGTAACTTTGCCGTCGCAGATCCGGTTGATGCGCTACCAGTTCCTGTGCGAAGCTGGTATAACCCTCTTCTTGCCCCCTTTAGATTTCATTTCAGTTTGAGCTTGTTAGGTCGGTCGAATTCGACGCCAAAGTTGGCCGTTCGAATTCTTAGTGTTACACTTGTAAAATTTTATTTTTGAATCTGGAACTCCGGATTCAATTTCTGACACCACCAGTAGACTCGTGGCGTCGTTCTGGCATGTTTTCATATAAAATTTGCTTGATTTGGAGAACGTGGGCCCTGGCACGCATTTTGGTGCAAAGTGGGTCCCACTTTCTGAGTCAACGGGTCATTTTGAGTTCGGCTCATCGGAATCCAATTCTGGATATACCGTTGAGTTCGTATCGTCATTCTGGACTCGTTGACATATAATTTGCTGAGTTTTGAGGACATTAGCTCCGACACACTTTTCCGTGCAAATCGATTTCTAATGTCCTGGTCAACGGACCAATTTGAGATCGGGTCAACGGAATCCAATTCTGGATATACCGTTGGGTTCGTATCGTCATTCTAGATTCGTGGACATATAATTTGTTAGATTTTGTGCACTTTTATTTTGGCACATTTTTTGGTGCAAAGTGGGTCCGACACGGATACCATTTTGGTCCGAAATTACCGTTTTGCCCCTGTGTTCAAATTGACTTTTGGACAGGCTATCCTAGCTGATTTGACCATTCTGGACATGTTGGTGATATTTATTTTATCATCCGACAACATCTGTAGGTTTTTACCCTATTATTATAATCCTTCTCCTTTTGTGGTATTTTGAGTTCCATCGATTCCGGTGATTTCACAATCACTGAAATTGATGTGTTGACCTTGTAGATGTTTATAGAGACTAGCCTTGACCCTGTTTGACCATGGTTGACTGTTTTGACTGAACGTCGAAGTAGAGTCAATATTTGACCTAGTTTAACCTAGAGTTGACCATAGTTGACCAAAAGTCAACTGTAAGTCAACCATTGACCCAATTTGACCTAGTTTGACTTAGTTGACTGAGTCTGACCTAGATTACGTAGCTTATACTATAGAATCAAGCCTAACACTGTTGAACCCTAATTAGCTTGTATATATATCTTATCTTTAGGTCTGTGGCATCACTCTGAGCATCGACCCCATTTGACAGCTCAGGACCGCAGGCGAGTACATTCACTGATAGTTTTCATTGTCTTGATATTTGCTATATCTGATTCAGTCATAGTGTCTTACTTGATTCTCAGACACGATAGTTCACGGACTAGTATAGTCAGATTTCTGTCATGAGATATCATTCCTGGATTTCTTGGGATACTGGTACTTGCTCGATTGTTCTTGTACTTGTATTGACACCAATTCCTGAGAAGGAGTAGCTAACTTCTTAGGGAATCTCGTGCCATGATGTGCTATGTCTGGATCCGTATACTACTCGGGGATGGGAAATATTATAGATAGTGTGATCAATGCCCACCTTGAGTTACTACTTGTATCATAGCTATACCCTCACCTCACGATAGGTATAGCCTGACCTGTGCTACTACTTGCTCCATAGCTTACCATCCCAGCCGGGCCGAGTCCACGTACTTGTAGCCGATCGACTGGAAGCCTGATCTTGACCCATACCGATCACATTATGCTATAATATTCGAGGCACATTTTATATTTACTTTATCTTATCATATATCCTGTTCTGTTCTACATACAGTACTTCTCACCATGCTATGATTTCAGTTACTCACATGTTTTATATGCCTCTATGATGTACCTTGATTGGAGACTGAGTTCTGCTCGGGAGAAGGGTTACAACCCCGGTCCTTGTTTGGTTTAAGGGTTGTAACTCAGCTTTCGAACGGTTCCCAAGTCTTCATATATCTTTATCTTGTAGTTCATTATACTGTCTCTTATAGAATTTGTCAATTCACATGAAACTGCTGTTAGTGTTTGTACTTGCTCATTTTCCTGACAGGATACCGTTGATAATATTTTAGGAGTAGTTGTGCCATTATTGGACATCATGATGTTGCTAGCAGAAGTGGATCTCACTATTATTCTATGTGAGTTGCCGGGGAGTTATCCTTAGTTAGTCTTGTTGTTCCTTCTTTATTTTCCTGTCTTATGATTCCTTCTAGTAGTTTCTAGTTGTTCTTGTACTTTAGTTATCTTTCTTGTCTTATCATCCCTAGCTGTTGTGATGTGACTAGAGTATATTTGTAGTTATAGGCCTTCTAGACGTAGTGTATATTTATTGGGTACTAGACAGCGTTCTACCGCCGATACTGCGACGTAGGCTGGGCGTCGTCTACGTATTCGTACCCGTATATTCGGGTGCGGGTCGTGACACGTTTTTAGTGGTGGCCCATGCAGGTCAGTCTTTGCAATTAATGCGAAGTCGTGGTAGTACTTGAGCTTTTCTGTACTACTGCGAGCCTGCCCTAGGATTAAGGTTGAGTCATGGAATATTTTAGGAATTTGGTACTCAGTCACATATTAGGAACTCTTGGTAGATTCCAGGGATGACCCCTGCGAATCTTATTTCGAACTTTTCGAAACTTTTCCCATTTGTTCTGTCCGTCCTGATTTCTGAAACATCTGTCCGTTATCAACTTTATTCTTTCTTGGAATGAGTTTGTAGACCCCAGAGGGAAGGTATAAGTTGAACTTATATATCTTCTAGGTTGAGACAAGAATATGATTTGCCAGTCTCATATCAGGTTGGGATTGTTTTAGATTATATTCCGATGATTTTCTTTTATCTTGACCTAGATAGTACCTTTGGACAACTCCTGAGAATTTTTTTCTAAACTCTACCTCGGGATCTGTTTCCGCTAGTTTCCATCTACTTATCCTTGATCCGTTGTTGAAAATTTTGAATCTTGATGTTTCGTTGTTGACTTCGATTTTGATTTTGTTTGAAGATAAGTTTTTAAGGATTAAGTTAAGATATCCTGATAAACATATTTGATGGAGACGATGGGAACGATAAATGTCTACTTTACTTATGGAGTTGGAATTTATCGCAGTCATATTAGCTAGCCTGACAGGGACATGGAGCCTGATTTTGGATATACTATCCTAGTTATGGAATTTAGATTCTCTTGCAGCCATACCAGTTAGCGTGGTAAGGAATCTAGATGACATGATTATAGGGTGTATACCTTAGTTATGAACTCTATCGTTTATTGCAGCTATGCTTACTGGCGTGGCGTAAATTCTGGCAGCATAGTTTTGGATAGACGTGTATGGTTATCAGATCGTATCTTAAATTGATTCACTTCTTTTGACCAAATGATGAGGGCAATTCATACCCTTATTTGTCGACTTATCATTCGTTTCTTTTCTCATCGTATGATGATTTCCTCATCTTGCCATCATTTCCTTGACTTGTTTAACTATGTCTTGATTACACCAATCACCTATCTCATATCTACAACTGTCATCTACACTTGAAAACTTTGAAAATTTTGAAATTTTTATATCTCAATTGTTTCTTAATTTTCGATACTGTTAAGATTTTGATTCCCTTCTGTCCATGACCAATCAATTTTGGTCATTTTGTATATCGTGCCAAAGAGTCTTGGTTGCTGACTAAACTCTAGATGACTTCAAATTCCTTGTGACTTGGATTTTCGTCCTTGGATTCTCGTGCCCAGCCTTCGTTGATCTTATTCTCCATCTGGCCAAAATTCTGATTTACTCAAAACTTGATCAATTTAAATCATGCTGAGACTAAATTATTTACTTTTATCGTGATTGGACAATGCTATCATCACTCGTGCTTTAAACTTTCGATTCAATTCTGGCAAATGACTAAATTCCATTCCAATCACGATTTGGCTTCATACTATCCTTGATTATGTCGGAGTCTCATGTTGGTCATGCCTAAACCGTTATACTTTTGACCAAGGTTGAGCTGACCGTATCTATGATCGTATTGAGATTCAATTTTGAGCATGTTTGGATTTTGAAACACTCGTGCCTATACTCTTTTCGACCTTAATTTGATTTTCTGATTGTATCTGAAATTTCCTTGTGCTTAATCATGCCTATCTCAAATCCTAAATCAAATTTCAGTAAGCTGAAATCCTATTATCAATATTTTGTTGATTGTAACCGGATGAAGCTCAAGTTTTGATTTTGTTGTCATATCTCTTTCGTGCCAAGTGATCTTAGACTATTTCCAATTTTATTCACGCTCGAACTTGGAGCGTATTCCATGATTTTATTAATCATACTCTTCAATCTTGATCAGGTCTATAAGAACTTGACTTCGATTTTGTTGTGTCTAAAACTCCAGCTCAATCATGCCAAGCCTTGTTTTGGTCATGATTATCTCTCATCTTGATCAAGCCTGTGTAACTTTCAGGCTGATTATCCGTTAACCCGAGTGCTACACGTCACCTCGTACGTGGACTTCATCTATAACTTTCGTTCTCCTAAGTCATTTCTGAATCGTGTCCCAATGACTTAACTTACCTATAATCGTGCCTATATGATTCTGTTCCTATTTTGATTCTATCGTGCGGAAATTTTTCATCGTGCCTGAATAATTGTGAATTGATTATCTTAATCGTGCAAACTTGTCATTCTATGATCGTGCCTAAGTTTTTGCCTAAAACTTTCTATCTTGTTTTACCCCTACTACAACCTTAATTTCGAGGACGAAATTTCTATAAGGTGGGTAGGATGTAAGCCTCCTGAATTTCCCGAATTATTTTTCGAATTTTCTAATGAATTATTTTCAATAATTCATTTCTATATAATTAATTTTGATCTTTAAATGCTCTTTACCGTGACTTGGAATTCTAGAGCATCAGGGATGCCAGTCTCTGGAAACTTCCTTCTTGGAGTTTGTAGTAGACGAGATTATCTTCACAGTGATATATCATGTCCCATCCAAACTCGTTCCCTTGTGCTCCTTTTGTATCGCGCAAGTTCGGGTTAATTTAGACCATTTTAATTATTAATTGATTTCCCACTCTTTTCCTTGATCCCCATAAGCACGTTATCGTGGCTTTTAATTTAGGAGCACCAGACCTGTCTTTTTCTTGAATCCAACTTGTCATGTCTGATCTACTCGAGACGCTCTTCACCCCTGACCTTCGTGTCCCACTCAGACACTCCATTTTATGCTCCATTTCCTTCGCACAACTTTCGGTTCAATTTAGGCCAATTAATTATCTACCGTGAAACCTGATTTAATTTCCAATTTAATTTCGGGATTCGACATCGACCCAACCTAGTCGACCCCAAATAAGAACATGGCCCACACGAAGCCTACTACACACATGACGCTTGTGTCCCATTTATTGGAGTCCCCTTATATTATTTATTTATCCATGATTATAAATCCCTATTTTAATTCAATTATTTCACCCGGTTCGATTTTGACCCGACCCGGCTCGACCGAACCCGAGCCCAAGCACCATATTGTTCTCTCATGACTGCCCAAATACCCCGCATAATTTTTCTATTTTCCTATTTTGAAATTATCACTTCCTCTCTTTTTTTTTTCTCTCTCTCTCTCTTAAATATCTTATATAATTAATTCCCTCCTTAAAACACTCCCATACACTCCACTCTCCATCACCCTCACCATCAAGAGCACCCCCTCCCCTTCCTTCAGCCGACATCACACACCCTCCCTCTCTCTAAATATCTCCCCCTCTCTCTCTATATATAATATATACACACCCATATATATATATTATATATATACATATGCAATTCTCTCTCTCCCACACTTTATACAAACACTCACACATTCCCCCCCCTCCTGTACACAGCACCCCCCCTTTATGGACCGACATCCCTCCCTCTCATCTCATACATCTCTCTCTTTCTTTTTAAAATACCAACAAACTCTCTCTCACTCTCTTTATATACACACACACAAATTTCTCTCTCTCTCTCAACAAACACACACACACTCCACAGCCGACCCCCTCTTCCTCCCCTGGCCGAACCCTCCTCCACAGCCGAGAATCCTTCCCGAGCTCCTCCCTCTCCTCCTCCATACTCCACCACCATCATCATCAAGTTCATCATCACCATTACCATCTTCATCTTCATCACCATCATCAAACCATTACAACACCACCACCGCCACCATCTCCTCCACCACTCTGCACCCTACCACGCCGAGGCCACCGTCGACCACAGCCGTGTCGCTGCAGCCGCGCGCGTGCGCTGCAAACAGCAGCAGCAGCGAGCAGCAGTGGCTCCGTGCCACGCCACCCCGCGTGCGCATGGGCGCATGGCGCGCGCCACCGCAGCCAGCCACCGGCCACCGACGACCCACCTCATCGGCGCGCGACCCCCCGGCGATCACCACATGGCCACCACCGGCCTCCCCGACGTGTTAAACACACGATTCGTGCGTTTAGCACGAGATCCCGTCGGCGCGCGCGAGTTTGGAACTCAGAATTCGTGCTCCGTCGCAGCAAGTTCGTGGGTATTTTTTAGGAGATCCGACCGTTGGATTGGCGATCTCTTTGCTCCGTCGCAATCTCGGTATATCTATCTTCACTCCTGTCAATTTTTGTCCGTTAATTTCGTCATTTGATACCTCAAAACTGGCCACCAAGTTGACGTTTTAAATTGAACTATTTTTGGACAGTTTCGTGGAGCCGACTTCGTCAGCTCGTAACTTCGCCGTCGCTGCTCCGGTTGACGCACTACTAGTTCTTATGCGAAGCTGGTATAACCCTCTTCCTGTCCCCTTTCGATTTCATTTCAGTTTGAGCTTGTTAGGTCGGTCGAATTCGACGCCAAAGTTGGCCGTTCGGATTCTTAGTATTGCACTTGTAAAATTCTATTTTTGAACCCGGGACTCCGGATTCAATTTCTGACACCACCAGTAGAGTCGTAGCGTCGTTCTGGCATGTTTTTATATAAAGTTTGCTTGATTTGGAGAACGTGGGCCCTGGCACGCATTTCGGTGCAAAGCGGGTCCCATTTTCTGAGTCAACGGGTCATTTTGAGTTCGGCTCATCGGAATCCAATTCCGGATATACCGTTGAGTTTGTATCGTCATTCTGGACTTGTTGACATATAATTTGCTTAGTTTTGAGGACATTAGCTCCGACACGCTTTTCCGTGCAAATCGATTTCTAATGTCCTGGTCAACGGACCAATTTGAGATCGGGTCAACGGAATCCAATTCTGGATATACCGTTGGGTTCGTATCATCATTCTGGATTCGTGGACATATAATTTGTTAGATTTTGTCCACTTTTATTTCGGCACGTTTTTTGGTGCAAAGTGGGTCCGACACGGACACCATTTTGGTCCGAAATTACCGTTTTGCCCCTGTGTCCAAATTGGACTTTTGGACAGGCTATCCTAGCTGATTTGACCATTCTGGACACGTTGGTGATATTTATTTTATCATCCGACAACATCTGTAGGTTTTTACCCTATTATTATAATCCTTCTCCTTTTGTGGTATTTTGAGTTCCATCGATTCCGGTGATTTCACAATCACTGAAATTGATGTGTTGACCTTGTAGATGTTTGTAGAGACTAGCCTTGACCCTGTTTGACCATGGTTGACTGTTTTGACTGAACGTCGAAGTAGAGTCAACATTTGACCTAGTTTAACCTAGAGTTGACCATAGTTGACCAAAAGTCAACTGTAAGTCAACCATTGACCCAATTTGACCTAGTTTGACTTAGTTGACTGAGTCTGACCTAGATTACGTAGCTTATACTATAGAATCAAGCCTAACACTGTTGAACCCTAATTAGCTTATATATATCTTATCTTTAGGTCTGTGGCATCACTCTGAGCATCGACCCCATTTGACAGCTCAGGACCGCAGGCGAGTACATTCACTGATAGTTTTCATTGTCTTGATATTTGCTATATCCGATTAAGTCGTAGTGTCTTACTTGATTCTCAGACACGATAGTTCACGGACTAGTATAGTCGGATTTCTGTCATGAGATGTCATTCCTGGATTTCTTGGGATACTGGTACTTGCTCGATTGTTCTTGTACTTTTATTGACACCGATTTCTGAGAAGGAGTAGCTACCTTCTTAGGGAATCTCGTGCCATGACGTGCTATGTCTGGATCCGTATACTACTCGGGGATGGAGAATATTATAGATAGTGTGATCAATGCCCACCTTGAGTTACTACTTGTATCATAGCTATACCCTCACCTCACGATGGGTATAGCCTGACCTGTGCTACTACTTGCTCCATAGCTTACCATCCCGGCCGGGCCGAGTCTACGTACTTGTAGCCGGTCGGCTAGAAGCCTGATCTTGACCCATACCGATCACATTATGCTATAATATTCGAGGCACATTTTATATTTACTTTATCTTATCATATATCCTGTTCTGTTCTACATACAGTACTTCTCACCATGCTATGATTTCAGTTACTCACATGTTTTATATACCTCTATGATGTACCTTGATTGGAGATTGAGTTCTGCTCGGGAGAAGGGTTACAACCCCGGTCCTTGTTTGGTTTAAGGGTTGTAACTCAGCTTTCGAACGGTTCCCAAGTCTTCATATATCTTTATCTTGTAGTTCATTATACTGTCTCTTATAGAATTTGTCAATTCACATGAAACTACTGTTAGTGTTTGTACTTGCTCATTTTCCTGACAGGATACCGTTGATAATATTTTAGGAGTAGTTGTGCCATTATTGGACATCATGATGTTGCTAGCAGAAGTGGATCAGACTATTATTCTATGTGAGTTGCCGGGGAGTTATCCTTAGTTAGTCTTGTTGTTCCTTCTTTATTTTCCTGTCTTATGATTCCTTCTAGTAGTTTTTAGTTGTTCTTGTGCTTTAGTTATCTTTCTTGTCTTATCATCCCTAGCTGTTGTGATGTGACTAGAGTATATTCGTAGTTATAGGCCTTCTAGATGTAGTGTATATTTATTGGGTACTAGACAGCGTTCTACCGCAAATACTGTGGCGTAGGCTGGGCGTCGTCTACGTATTCGTACCCGTATATCCGGGTGCGGGTCGTGACAGAAATTTAGAACAAACACAAGTTATTCAAAGAAGCTCTTTATTAATATTGAAACAACGGTTACATTGGGGCGCAAGGCCAATATTACAATCACTCAAGCTCACTTATCTCACATTTACAAGTCACTCAGCTCTCTCTCATCTCTCAATACATGTCTAGATCCAACGGAAGCTTCGAAAGGCGACGTCCATACATTATGTCCCGTATAAGTCTTTACTCCATGCGGCCGCACGCTTTGAATCGCCAAGGAACTCTGTGCCTCGATGCATCCAAGCGAGCTCCGTGCCACGAGCTTCTACCTGCGCCTGCACATGTAAACTATGTGGGGTCAGTACTCAACTGTACTGGTGGAATGAGCTCCTCGCCCACCCATACAAAAGCTACACGTTAGATTTACTTTGTGCAACATAGTCCCTTCTTATCAATTGTCTTTCTACTCTTGCCTTAGGATAAGTTTTAAGACAGACGCCTTGGCCTATTTCGTGTCTCTAGACCATCCCGTGCTTGGGACAACGGTGTTAACTCATACTTTGCCTTTAGACCCTTCTCGTGCCAACAACGTTAACCTATCAAGTCGTGCTTGCCTTTCGGCACAAAATCAGAGATGCAACTACGCGATAAGACTCTATTCCCATGTGACCGTGCTATAAGTCCTTCTTGAGGCCGCGCCTCGCAACTCAATGAGACTCAATCATATCGTCGCCTCGCGGCCCTTTTTGCTACTAACTCATCAATTGACCCATCCAACTTGCGAACTAAGTGTCACTCGACCAACTTTGCCTTGCGGCATTTCCTGACTTAAACTCAAGACAACTCAAAACCAACTTATGCAACTTATATGCCGACAACTTAAGACTCGACGCCACCTCTCGTGCCGAAGCACGTCGCCTATGTTGTAGCCATTCTTAGGCCCAAATACTTGTGTTCCAACCATACACACATTCAACTAGACTAAATCCAAAGGCACACACGCGGATTGCCGCTCGTGCCGACCCATCTATATGAATTGGTCACTAACACCACAAGCTATCGTGGACTTATAGCCTTGTTATTCGAAGACCCTTTCATCGCAAGTAGCTAGCCCCGAAGAAAGTTTTCGAATAACCCGAGCGGTTCGTCCAGCTACGGCTATACCGTGTTTCCCTCCGGAACGACGCGGTCCCTCGGCGCCCAGGGTTGTTGCGCGTGGAAACTCTACCTTGTCGACAAGTTGTCCAATGACCATGCAAGACTCGACACAAACTGACGTCTCACACAGTCATTCCTCTTCCAATGTTACCATCTCTTTCAAACCAATATCAAGACTTCTATCCTTGAGATCCCTCGATGACCCACGGTCGCGAGCCTTCTCCCTTGATGCTCCTTGAGATCCCTCGATGACCCACGGCCGTGAGCCTTCTCCCTATCATTTGAGACCCCTCGACGACCCACGGTCGCGAGCATTTTTTCCATGTTACCATATCATTAAGTCCTTTCTCCAAAACTCATTAGATCAACCGTGGTTCATGCCTTAAATACTAAGTCCGTACATCGTACCTTAAGTCGACTTTCGATCTACGCGACGCTATCGCCCAAGTCATACTTTATATGACGGATCTTGAGACCGTAGGACTATGTGCTTATACCCAACTGTAGAACTCGTAGGACCGTGCTTGCTTCCACTCCGATAGCTTAACATAACTTGCCTGACTTAAACGCACAACGACTCGACGAGCAAAGGCTGTGTCAAGCCTTCCATTGCGGAAATGTGCCGCGCATGCGCTCGACTTCTGAACGACCAAGTCATTTGGACGCCTAGACTTACGCCAGCAGCCGTACGACGCAACTTAACTCATAGGGCAGGTCAAGGCTATGCCAAGCCTTGGACGATGGGACCGTGCATGCTTTATGAAGCATTCATGCGGGCGACGCCTATGACTTAGGCTACGATTCATGACTTCGCCTACTCAACCAACTTTCCTTCTCCCAAGTCACGGGACGAAGGACCGAGTGTCATTTTCAAAGCACGCCGTGCACCAACTCTAAGCCGACCGTTGGACCTTTCCATATTCTAACTCAATTCGACCCATCGGGATTATTCCCTTTAGCTATGTGAATTCGTCTCTTTTATTATCAAGCCTACTTGTGCAAGTTGAAAATATGCGATTTATTATGTGAAGGCTAAGATGAGGCAAGTTCACCGAAACTACCCCACCTGAACGAGCGGTCGCCTCGACCGAGCGATGTCTTCAAGTAGCCGTTGCAAGGCTAAGTTCGAAAGCCGTTGGCGTTTTGATTCTGCCGATTGACTGAGCGGGACGGGGCACTACATCATACACCACTCAGAAAAAGTTTCGTCCTCGAAACTAACTGAGTACTTATTCATTGACTTATTACTCGAATGTTTAAAGACTATCGCACACATTTCTCCTATGCGTTCCCTCAAATCCGAGCCACGCTCGTGCTACCCAAAATCTTTTCTTCAAAACTTATGATCCCAAAATCCTCGACACTTTCCCGTTCCACAAATCTCACTTGAATCAACATATCACTTAGTTTGGATCGTGCACACATTCCAGGCGTCCACGAAATACATGTATTTCAACCAAGCCTTGTGATAGTGAATCCAATTCCACCTATCGATCCATCCACTCAATCCTGAAAATCAATCATACCGATGCTAACCCTCACAATATGGACATCTCGCCTAGCCGCTAGGCAATCTCTTTAGATTAAAGTCAATTGTCAGTATTGGAATCACAGTTCCCAAACAACGATATCAATACTGACCCCATCCTAAGGTTAAACGGGGTTTTCTACCCAAGCTTGCATCACTCCAATTTTTAAACATCGAGCATCGATTCCTTACGCACATCCCAATATTTCGTCGCACGGGGTCCGAGTCATTCAGCAAAGCCATCCTACGATAACTCACATTTCAACCAATTCCTCGACGTGTCGACATCACTCGTTCATCAAGCCATTTCGTATAGTCTATCTCTTCGAAAACGTTCGACGTAGATCGCTTATCAATCTTTCTCAAATCAAGCACGCTACGACACAATTCATTGCTAATCCATAATTCATATTTTATACTCCCTAAGTCGTTCATCCCAATTCACGTAATCGATCACAAGATCGTCCGACTTAACAATATGTTGCGCCCCGATCTCACGCGAGTCAGATTATCCACGGTGGGCACGAATCACCATGCACGCTCCCGCGAGATAATCATTCTCATCGGGACGTAACTCTTATTTTGTGTCCAGACTAATTCATTCTCGATGCGCGGATTGGACCTACTCAATCCTCAAGTTTCATTCATTCGTCAATCATAAGTCCTACAATCCTCGAGTTCACCTTCGCATCAAATCAACAAGTCGAGACGATCAGAGTTGTCGCGTCCTATTTTTCGAGTTTGATCATTCCCGCGACATGAATCACTATGTCAGTGCTCACGCGGAATAATCGCCCCAAATCCGATGCAACGCATGTGCGAGGCTAGAGTTGCGCTCGCGCAAGATAAGATCGTCGACGTTGTGGTTATCCGCATAACCATCAAGACACAATCATTTTCTTCCGGCATTCATCTCAATCAAAATCCTAAGTATAGCATCCAACCGAACAATAACACTTGCACGATCATCACTCGCCGAGTCAGAGTACCCCCGAGTTATCGCATATCATCTTTGATATGCCTCAATACCATCGACGATATACGTAACATGACGATCTTCGTTTGCAACGAATTATGAGTCGTACGAATGATGCTATCGTCCGACTGGATAATCTCCTCGACATTCAAATTCAAGTTTGATCATTATCCCTCGAATCATTCACAACATTAATTTCCTCAATCAATCGATCGACATCCCTGAAGCTATCGCATACACCACTCAGGGATGAAGTCATTCAACAAATCCTCAAAACTATCATTCGAATCAAAATTGACTTCCTCAAGTTTTCCGTTCGAACCATTCCTCAATTTCCAAGCACGCTCATCTATATCGCACCGACGATATCGTCGCTCGATAGCACCCCTATCGATAATCGTTTCACTTTACTCAATCGAGTTCAACACATCATTGTTCGACACTATTCAATTCTCGCACTCGACTTTTCTAAGGTCGACGCAACTTTGGTGTATATGCCCAGCCCGACTTAGCCAACCGTGCTTACGCAAACCATCTTTTGTTTCTTGTCAAAAACAGTTTTTCTATGTTTTGCAAAATAGTTAGACTTATTGTATGGACATCCCGTGGGACATTTAAGAGAGAGCGCACCAACGATATCAACTTTGCGGAAGCAACGATTCAGAGTTCGCGGAAACAACGGAGTTAAAGAATTCAATCGAAAGACCGAGGACGAAAAGCCGTGCTCTGATACCATTATGTCACGCCACACTCCCGTAGGAGCGATCGTCCTCGCTAAGGCGTGATGCCGCACGAGCCTAGATTGCGCTCGTGCAAGGCGGGTTCCATAACGGCCGATTTCAGCGGCTGCGACGGGGTCATCGTACAGAAATCCCAAGCAGAGACATTAAACACGCAACGAAAATTTAGAACAAACACAAGTTATTCAAAGAAGCTCTTTATTAATATTAAAACAACGATTACATTGGGGCGCAAGGTCAATATTACAATCACTCAAGCTCACTCATCTCACATTTACAAGTCACCCAGCTCTCTCTCATCTCTCAATACATGTCTAGATCCAGCGGAAGCTTCGGAAGGCGACCTCCATACATTATGTCCCGTATAAGTCTTTACTCCATGCGGCCGCATGCTTCGAATCGCCAAGGAACTCCATGCCTCGACGCATCCAAGCGAGCTCCGCGCCACGAGCTTCTACCTGTGCCTGCACATGTAAACTATGTGGGCGTCAATACTCAACTGTACTGGTGGAATGAGCTCCTCGCCTACCCATACAAAATCTATACGTTAGATTTATTTTGTGCAACATAGTCCCTTCTTATCAATTGTCTTTCTACTCTTGCCTTAGGATAAGTTTTAAGACAGACGCCTTGGCCTATTTCGTGTCTCTAGACCATCCCGTGCTTGCGACAATGGTGTTAACTCATACTTTGCCTTTAGACCCTTCTCGTGCCAACAACGTTAACCTATCAAGTCGTGCTTGTCTTTCGGCACAAAATTAGAGATGCAACTACGCGATAAGACTCTATTCCCATGTGACCGTACTATAAGTCATTCTTGAGGCCGGGCCTCGCAACTCAATGAGACTCAATCATATCGCCGCCTCGCGGCCCTTGCCGCCTCGCGGCCCTTGCCGCCTCGCGGCCATTTTTGCTACTAACTCATCAACTGATCCATCCAACTTGTGAATTAAGTGTCACTCGACCAACTTTGCCTTGCGGCATTTCCTGACTTAAACTCAAGACAACTCAAAACCAACTTATGCAACTTATATGCCGACAACTTAAGACTCGACGCCACCTCTCGTGCCGAAGCACGTCGCCTATGTTGTAGCCATTCTTAGGCCCAAATACTTGTGTTCCAACCATACACACATTCAACTAGACTAAATCCAAAGGCACACACACGGATTGCCGTTCGTGCTGACCCATCTATATGAATTGGTCACTAACACCACAAGCTATCGTGGACTTATAGCCTTGTTATTCGAAGACCCTTTCATCGCAAGTAGCTAGCCCCGAAGAAAGTTCCCGAATAACCCGAGTGGTTCGTCCAGCTACGGCTATACCGTGTTTCCCTCCGGAACGACGCGGTCCCTCGGCGCCCAGGGTTGTCGCACGTGGAAACTCTACCTTGTCGACAAGTTGTCCAATGACCATGCAAGACTCGACACAAACTGACGTCTCACACAATCATTCCTCTTCCAATGTTACCATCTCTTTCAAACAAATATCAAGACTTCTATCCTTGAGATCCCTCGACGACCCACGGTCGCGAGCCTTCTCCCTTGATGCTCCTTGAGATCCCTCGACGACCCACGGCCGCGAGCCTTCTCCCTATCATTTGAGACCCCTCGACGACCCACGGTCGCGATCATTATTTCCATGTTACCATATCATTAAGTCCTTTCTCCAAAACTCATTAGATCAACCGTGGTTCATGCCTTAAATACTAAGTCTGTGCATCGTGCCTTAAGTCGACTTTCGATCTACGCGACGCTATCGCCCAAGTCATACTTTATATGACGGGTCTTGAGACCGTAGGACTATGTGGTTATACCCAACTGTAGAACTCGTAGGACCGTGCTTGCTTCCACTCCGATAGCCTAACATAACTTGCATGACTTAAAGAAACAACGACTCGACGAGCAAAGGCTGCGTCAAGCCTCCCATTGCAAAAATGTGCCGCACATGCGTTCGACTTCTGAATAACCAAGTCATTTGGGCGCCTAGACTTATTCCAGCAGCCGTGTGACGCAACTTAACTCATAGGGCAGGTCAAGGCTATGCCAAGCCTTGGACGATGGGACCGTGCATGCTTTATGAAGCATTCATGCGGGCGACGCCTGTGACTTAGGCTACGATTCATGACTTCGCCTACTCAACCAACTTTCCTTCTCCCAAGCCACGGGACGAAGGACCGATTGTCATTTTCAAATCACGCCGTGCACCAACTGTAAGCCGACCGTTGGACCTTTCCATATTCTAACTCAATTCGACCCATCGGGATTATTCCCTTTAGCTATGTGAATTCGTTTCTTTTATTATCAAGCCTACTTGTGCAAGTTGAAAACATGCGATTTATTATGTGAAGGCTAAGATGAGGCAAGTTCACCGAAACTACCCCACCTGAACGAGCGGTCGCCTCGACCGAGCGATGTCTTCAAGTAGCCGTTGCAAGACTAAGTCCGAACGCCGTTGGCGTTTTGATTCTGCCGATTGACTGAGCGGGACGGGGCACTACACCCTTCACTATCATAGAGAGGGTCAGTGCAGTAGCCTACCGACTGGACTTGCCGTCTACGCTCGAGGGAGTGCACAACGTGTTCCATGTATCTCAGCTGAGGCGGTACGTGGCAGATCCTAGCCATGTATTGGACCATTCAGCGATACGGGTGGGACCTACTCCCAGCTATCCAGAACAGCCAGTGGAGATTCTGAATCGCAGGAAGAAGGTGCTCCGGAACCGGGTCATACCCTTGGTTCGTGTTGCCTAGAGACATCACTCTCCAGGTGAGTCTACCTGGGAGAGGGAGGACGACATGCAGGAGCGCTTTCCTTATCTTTTCGAGCCCTAAGGTATAAGTCCATTTCTTTTTTACTTTCTGCTTGTGATACCTGTGTTGTCTTCAATCTCGAGGACAAATTTTTTTTAAGGTGGATAGACTTGTCACCCTCACTTTTCTAAGATAGGGGTAAAATGGTAATTTTTCATTTTTGAATATTTTAGGATTTTTATTTCATGAATGTTAATATTTAATGATTATAGGAGTCGGGTTCGAATTTTATCTCATTCCGACTTATTTCGGGACTCAGGAGAATTTTGACTTTAGTTGTGCTTAACACATTAATTAGCCATGGCCCACCAAACTCATCATCTAGGTCTAGGAGTTTGGTCTAATCCCACATGAGTGATTAGGACTAATTATGATTTTTATTTGGTCTTTTCTAACCCCCAAACTCTAATACCATTTAACCCTTTCATAAAGAAAAGGAGAGACAAACTTGTAATTATACAAGGGGACAAATATCCCCCTTATATGGTAGCCACCTCCCTCCCCCTTTTCTTCCATTCACACTTCAAAAATTTTCATCTTCTTCTCCAAGTGTTCTTCTAAAGAAAAGAAGAGCAATCTCTTGGAATCATCTCCAAATAAAGTTTTCCTTCCAAATATTCTTCCATAGATCTCTCCCTCTACCTCAAGTGGTGCTTCTACAAACTTTTGGGAGCAAGAGGAGTAGAGATGTGTCCTAAACAATTCACTTTGTGTCGGAGCCGTGTCGGAGGATTTTGTATTGGGATCCATCTCCCAATAGGTACAAACTATCCTCTATTTCCATTTTTTCATCATATAGAATAGTTTTGACCAAGTAGGATTGATCCCCATGGTTGTGTCCCTATTTGTGTCAAGTTTGAGTCCATTTGGTGTGTCCTAGGAAGAGTTATGATTTGTGCTTGTGTCCTAGTGTTTTCTCCCAAGTTGGACACCCCAAGAATATTTAGTTTTGCCTCTAAGTGGTTTAGACACTTTAAATTTTATATTTTGTATTAGTGTTATGTGTGTGTAAATATATATATGTGTGTGTGTGGGCTTTTATATATATAGAGAGATGGGGGAAATGGTATGTGGAGTATTATTTGTATATGTGTGTGTGTTTATATATATATGTAGAGAAGAGGGGAGGAATTAGTGTGTGTGTCTATATATATATTGTGGAGTGATATATATGTATGTGGAGTGATATATATAGAGTGAGAATGAGGAGAAGAATTAGAGAGGAAGAGTTAGAAGAAGGGAGAATAGAGGGGAGAATAGAGGGTGAGAAGGAGGAGGAGAAGAAGAGCTATAGCAGCAGCAGTAGGGGGGACTAGGGGCTACTGCCCCCCCTTGTACACAGCAGCAGCAGCAGCCATGTAGCAACAGCAGCAGCAGCCGCCATATGGCAGCAGCAGCAGCAGCTAAAGCAGCAGTAGCAGCCCCCCAAGCCCCATTTGACCCCCCACAAACCCCTATATATATATATATATATATATATATATATATATATATATATATATATATATATATATATATATATATATATATATACATATATATACCTATATACCCTATATAAATACCCGTATAACCCTCTTAATAACCCTCCAAAATAGCCCTATGTGAGTGTGTGAGAGTGAGTTTTGTGAGAGTGAGTGAGTGTTTGTGTGAGGGCAAGTGAACGGGGAATATTGAGATACGAGTGTCGGAACGTATCCAAATTGAAATAGGACTTAGCTAATGTGAAATAGAGTTTGTGGGTAGGCTCCTAAGTTAGAATCGGGGTTGCGTTTGAAGTGGGAAGAATGGTATCTCATGATACCATTGAGTATCTTACGGTACTCAAGATAATGGATAATTGAACAACATGAGTCGTAAGATGGACTGGATGTCCACTTTACCTAAAAAACTTGGTAGGTAATGTTAGTATAGGCTAGTATCCTACTACCCTAGGAAGCCGGGAGTGAAACTCCCAAGGGAAAGCCACTTGGCTTTAGTGTTAGAGTGGTAAAGGGTAAATGTTATATAAAAGGTAAACGGATAAATTCAAGATACGGGATACGGGTAGTCGGTTTGACTTGAAACTTAGACGTCTTGATAGGTACACCCTACAAATGTCATATTTGAACCAATTTCGACTCGGTTGACCCAGAGTTGACTTTTTACCCAAAAGTCAACAACGAGTCAACCCTTTGTCTAAAATGGTCTAAATCCAAACTAGAGTTGACCAGTTGACCAAAAGTCAACTGTTAGTCAATATTTGACCAGTTTGACCTAGGATTGACCTAGAGTTGACCAGAGTTGACCAGTTGACTAAAAGTCAACTGTAAGTCAACTCTTGATCCCGTTTGACTTGTTTTGACTTGCTATGACTAGTATGACCTAGAGTTGACTTAGTTTGACTTAGATTGACTTGACATGACTTAGTGTGACTCGGTGTGACCTAGTTTGACCTAAATTTTATATCATATATTAGAAATCATTCATAACTTTGTTAAACCCAAATTAACATGCAATATCTCATCTTTAGGTCTCTGATTACCACTCTGAGCATTGATATACCCTACAGCTCAGGACAGCAGGCGAGTACATTCTCTGATAGCAGTTACTTGTCTTGATATCTTCTCTACCAGTTCAGTTATAGTGTTTACTTGATTCTCGACACATTGGTACACGGACTAGTATTGTCGGATTCCTGTCATGAGATGTCATTCCTGGATTTCTTGGGATACTGGTACTTGCTTGGTCTTGATTCTTGTACTTGTATTGACGCCGATTCCTGAAGAGGACTTGCTCCCCTCTTAGGAAATCCCGCGTCATGACGTGTTATGTCCGGATCCGTATACTATTCGGGGAATGGAAAATTTTATAGATAGTGTGATCAATGCCCATCTTGAGTTACTACTTGTATCATAGCTATACCCTCACCTCACGATGGGTATAGCCTGACCTGTGCTACTACTTGCTCCATAGCTTGCCATCCCGGCCGGGCCGAGTCCACGTACTTGTAGCCGGTCGGCTGGAAGCCTGATCTTGACCCTTACCGATCACATTATGCTATAATATTCGAGACATATTTTACATTTATTACATAAGTTACATGATTACAGTTCAGCTTACTTTTCCTGCATGATTCACCTTGACATGATTTCTAGTTTACATATCATGTTATACTTACATCTTGATATGTTCATCTTGTACTCTATTATGATTGACTGTTAGAGCATTTGTCATTACTATGGAATCTGTTGTCGGCGTTGTGCTCGTTCATTTTTCTGACAGGATATCGTTATGATATATCCAGATGACATAGATGCGGACTGTTCTACCCACTATGGGTATGGTCAGGACATAGACTGCGACCAGCTGACACCCTTGGAGCCAGTGGATGACAGTACTTCTATCTAGATCTATTAGCTAGGTTTGTCTGGACTGCGATCCAGCTTATGTTAGACTTTTGATACATATGTTATTCGGGACCTTATGTTATGTCTTCGACTCATTTCTGGTTGTGACCTTGTTTTATTTTCGCATTCTATATTCACCATATCTATCTTATATTTGTGCCTATCTTTCCTAGTTGTCTTGTGATTGAGTTGAGATTTTATACCTCCGTGCGGAGATGACAGGTCTTTATATATTGTGTCTAGATGCTATACTTTCTAGGAGACCTATACAGCGTTCTACCGCCGATTCTGCGGCGTATGCTGGACGTACCCGCTTCTCGTGCCCCTAATCGGGGTGCGGGTCGTGACAACAACCCCACAATTTTTCACATAGAACAACACTCACAAAGGATTAATTTCTTGTTAACGAAGTAACGCATAACCTATTTTACTTACTAGCGAAAAATCTATCGAACTAGGGTTGAAGTATACCTAACCTAATATAATGGTTAGTTATCAATTAGGTTTCATAAAAAAGCAAATGAAATGAATAAAAATTAACTTTACAATCATTTGGCCTGAGGCATACAAACTGAGGCAAATAGTTGACCAAAAGGTCAACCTTCTCAAAACCCATGTTTGAGGATATGAAACAATGCATTCAACATTATGGACAAGTTGGAATCGATCATTCATCCATTGGGTATATCGATTTAAGATATGCACGTTTTAGTTCGATTGGTAGTGTCAATTCTAATATAGGTATTCTAACTTCTACGATTTTAATCAATAATAAACATTTAAAAAAAAAATTGTGTTAGAAGTTTCAACCAATATGAATTCCAAGAATTTTTTAAAGAATCAGATCCGGCTTCGTGGTTTTGAGTTATGATTTTAACAATATAATATATACTAAATTATGACATGTTCTAATAGAAAATTCATCAAAAATAAAATTTACATCCTAAATTTACAAAGTTTGGTATTTCAGCAAAATTGTACTTGAAAACTTAAACATGTTTAAGAGTTATGATAACAAGTTTGAATACAAAATTCGAATTTTTTGTTTGTGGTCAAACTAGTGTTAGATTTATAGAAAATACTAAACAATGGAATTTAAGTAATAAAAAATTAGTATATATGTTGGATGTAATCGAATTAGAATGCTATAAATTTATGGAGATTAATTTTGATATTAGAAATTTGAGTTAAAATTCTAACAAAACAACCTACTCTAATTTAGGACACGTGTTGTTAGATGATTTTCAGAAAATTGTATAAGACTCCTAAATACTACCAAACATACAATTATTGAAAATACTAGGTAGAGTTAGGAAACTTTTAAAAAATGTGGGTAAACGAAGTCTAGAGTTAGGAGAAACGCTTCTCCAAAGTATGAGGATTGTTCTTGAAATTTTGTCTGACAGTCTAAAAAAAAATCTAATTCCAAAACTCATGTATATAAAAAAAATTCCAAAACTTTGGACGATCGTGATCAAGCGGTGGCTTTATTCTCTGGTCCATATGAATATAGGCGCAAAGAGGGTGCAACAATGACAGTGCCCCCCCACCCCCACCTACCTCGCATGCGCTGCCACCCACTGAGGAGTAGATCACCTCTCCCACGTGCTGGTGCGAGTGCGCTTTGCTGGTGCATGAGCCGTCAGCGCCCGCTTGCAAGCCCTCTTATGTCGGTGTGGATTTGAGTATTCCGGCCTACTTTTAATTTATTATTTGTTTTCTCTATTTAATTAATTGCGAAAGATTGTTTTTAAATAGGTTCCTAACATGTTTAATTCATACTAAATCCAAACAACTTTAAAAATAAACCCAGAAATTGTTGGAATTATATTGGGATATTAGGAACTAAAACATAAAGTTTAGGGCCAAAATATGGTGATGAGGACGTGTAGTAATTTCTAGAAGTCGTATGATACCTCATTCCTTAAATAATTAATACCTAAAACTTGTATACATTTTCTATTAATTATATAATAGTCTAAATTCATCTTTAACATATTTTATGGTATTTGGGTCCCACTATAGCGTACCATTTAGTTGTTACACTTTATAAGCTTAGGTACTTCCCCCTTTTCCCAAATAAAACTCGTATTCTTGTTAAGTAATTAGTAGTTTAATTATGATATCCAAACTATTATAATTGTGGCGAGAAGATCTATCATGCTTGGAATTGTTCAAAGCCAAAGAAGGTATGTCAAAATTCCTTTTTTGTTATAGTTTGTACGCTAGCTTCGGTAGTTACTAATTCTCCTCATTGATTAGTTGTAAATTTCGGTGCCACCGACAATATAACGAAAGAGCAAGATGGAGTCGTACAGTACCATCGGGTACCTATCGACAATATAAATGCATACATAGGGAATGTTGAGAACGTGGTATGACCCGAATCAGAGTTGGCCCATGAAGTGCGACATTGGACTGGGTCCATATGTCTTAAGAAAATTCTCATGTAAGGTCTGAACCAATCCCCATTATCTACACCTCATGATCCCAACACCATCATTTGTGTGCCAACCACAACGTCTTGCTTCACCTAGACGTGTCGGACCCACCATTGAAGTCCATCTGTGTAGTTGTCTCCAACATTAGAGAAGAGAGCCCGTATAATTTGATTCTATGCATGAACGTTCACCATCTGTCTCGAATCAATTATAGCCACCAAACCAGGTCCCTATAACCATAGGCTTTGATACCACTTGTTGAGAATGCGGTGTGATCCGAACCGGAGTTGGCCCATGAGGTGCGATATTGGACTGAGCCCATATGCCTTAAAAAAAATTTATCACGTAAGGCATGAACCAATCCCAATTATCTACACCTCACGATCCTATCTTTTGCTCGATGTGGGCCGGACTAAGTTACTAACTCTAGTGTTACCCTTTTGAGGGCTCAACCGAAAACGATATATAATTCAAACAATATACTATTTGTATGTGGAGGTGTTCGTAATCGAAACGTGCTGGTTGACAACTCATTTCGGACGATCTTGGATTCTTCACGACATACTTTATGTTCCATGGATTTGGCAAAATATACTTTTTGTTATTGCACTACTTAGTTTATGATTTTATGTGGGGTCTTTGTTAATTTATTTTTAAATAAGACTTTGTAGGTTCTCTAAACAATGGTTTAGTGATTATTGAGTTTCTCACGTGGATTTTTGATTTTATTTGAGCGAGTTATCCTTAGTTATTTAGAAATTTTGGTTTAAGGTGTTTTGTTCCTTGTTAGCAATTCGGCAAACGTAAAAAATTCGGTACGGCAAAAATACGAGTATAAATCGGCACAATATAAGTAAAATACGGTAAAAAATGCGTCTAACGAAAAACATTCGGGTCAAATTTAATTCGTGTTTAGTACGTTTCATATGAACCAATTCGGCACTAAAAATTCGGCATATCTATAGGTCCCACCCATCTCTACTCCTTCATAAACAAGGATTCAGTGTGAAAATATGAAGAGGTTGGATTTTCGGTTGTTCTTTGATTGTTGCAAGCAACATGTACAAAGACTCTTGGGTTTCTTTTTTTTTTGTTACTGTGAGACTTTTTTTTCTTTTCTTTTGATAATTTTTGAGAATTGTGCCAGTCTTAATATCTAATAGCAGCAAGAGTCAAGAAAGTGAAGACTGTTGGGTTTCTTGGTCACATTTTTTGGCCAAATTTTTTAAAAATTCGTACGGTACGCGTTTAAAACGCCACAAGCTTAAAATTCGAGTACAAATCTGAATTTTTCAAAAATACGTAAGTATTATACGTTCATGTAAGATACGGAAAAATTTGCGTATAATACGCGTTTTATTCGGGTGATTGCTAACAAAGGTTTTGTTTGCAAGTACTCGATCATACTTGAAACAGAAGAGAAAAGATGAGTACATATCATATGTGCGTGTGCGAGTATGTTGGTTATCCGAACCAGACATGTCTAGTCCGAGACTAGTTGAGGAGCACTCTACTAATGCAATCCTAGAAGCATGTCTCCTTCTCAAGAATAATTTTAATCCCAAGTTATTTTCCTTTTCTCTTCTTCGTCTTCATTTCCATAAGTGATATATTTTACTGTGAACTAAAACTGTAATCTTTAAAATACACATTAGATAATTGATTAATTATTTTGTTTACATGTATATTTATACACCAAAAATAGTTGTCGGATTACATGCATATTAGTTTTTTTTCCCCAAGGATCTAAATAAAAAAAAAACTAATGACTTAATGCATAAAAAAATAACACGTGTCATAACAACGTTGCAAGTTCCTATTTGAGTTTCTGTAGTCAGATTGTATTTAACTGATTTGTTTTGTTATAATAAATTTTGCTTTTTAAATAGTCGACATTAGATAATTGATTAATTATTTTTGTTTATATGTATTATTTATACACCAAAAATAGTTGTCGGATTACATGCGTATTTTTTTTCAATGTTCTAAACAGAAAAAACCAAAGACTTAAATGCATAAAAAAATAACACGTGTCACAATCATGTTGCAAGTTCCTATTTGAGTTTCTTTAGTCGGACTGTATTTAACTTTGATTTGTTCTGTTATAATTAATTTTTTAATGAAACACCGAATGAAATCAAACACTACAACTTTTTTCGAGTATCTCCCATTTCTCTCTCCTGTTCTTTTCTCTCTGTCCAGAAGTGCATTCCCGGTGCCATAATTCTTGGAGGCACTTGGAGTAAAGTAGAGGATCCATCTCTTCCAGCATCTCCTTCACGTTTGTGCTCAACTGTTGGACAGATGGGCACCAATGCCACTTGATGTTCTTCTCAATGGCTTCCACGATTGGTAGGAGAACATCTTTCGTGGAATCCGTTATCCTCCTCACAAATTGCTCGTTGTTCCAAACATGCAGGACCCTTTCTGCTACCTAAAAAAATAATACATAATTAAGCAAAGTAATTAAAGACAACTAAGAAATATTTGTCCAGCACTTGTAGCTCATGTGGAAAGGAGAACGGATATCAGGAGGGACCGGCTCGGAGCCCCCCAACCGTAAGGATGTGTAGGTGTGTGTGTGGGTTGTAATAATTTTTAAAAAAAAACCTTGTATAGCTTGTACGAACTAAGAAACTTTTATGCAGATTTTGCTCAAATAAACTTGATCTGTCCAGGTTCTTCTGTTGTTCTCCCTCTCAGCTTTAGTTGAAGGAGTTTAAATGACAGTGTATATATATATATATATATATATATATATATATATATATATATATATATATATATATATATATATATACTGTCATTTAAACTCCTTCAACTATATATATATATATATATATATATATATATATATATATATATATGTCTGTGTGTGTGTGTGTGTGTGTGTGTGTGAGAGAGAATAATTTCAAACCAAACTCTGAATCATTTTCATTACTAAGGAAAGTTAAACTGGAAATTTAGGAACCCATTTGCCCTAATCTCTTGAGCAATTTTAGTTCTTGTAATGCGAAAAATCTTACCTTATACAAAACTCATAGTATGTGTTATATATATAATTATATCCACACGTATTGATTTTTTTATAATATCTTGAAATTTATATTTCATACACCACATTGATGGACCGGTAATTTGGAGGGAATAAAAGTACCATAACTTAGACTTTAAGTAGATGTTATATAAATATGAAAAGAAAAAGAAAAAAAAGAGGGAACATATTTTGCCTCAAGATTTATTTTGGCCTAATGTGTCATAAAGTTGAATACAATTTCATGTAGCAAATTGTAATATCAGCTCTTCGTCTAAATTTTTTGTAGTCTAGAAAATTTAGACGGTGTTTCTTAGTTGCATGAGCTTAAATTCAAATTCAAAAGGTAGCTACCTGCTAATTGCATGACTATCTAGATTTTATAACAAACTCATAGCTACAGTCAGTGGCGGATCCACATGGGAGGGACTTGGGGGGCGGGGCCCCAGTGAATTTTTATTTTTAATATATTACTATACTCAATTTTTTTTTTTAAATGCGTTGTCTACGAACCCCTTTATAATTTTGCCCCCAGTGAATTATAATCATGGATCCGCTAGTGGCTACCGTAGCTAGGAGCTTGGTACAAACATATTAAGATAAAATTGATAGCCGATTATATATAAAGCATTGTCAAATCTTATATATGGAACTTTGGATGCTCTATAGTCACTCCCTTTTGATTGAAAAGAAGGTTGATTGATGATGATGGTGATTGTGGGGGAAATGCTATGCTTACAACCAATTTTGGTTGTAAGCTTTACAACCGCCTGCGTGGCATAATTGATTGGAGGAAAGTGGGACCGAGTGGGATCATGTGGGACCATGTTAACATGGAGTAGGTCTAGGATATAAGAAAGTTGTAAATATTTGATAGTAAACTTAGCATTTTTCGGTTGAAAAAGTTTAACTCAAGACCTCCAAGTCATGGTGTTCATTGGGCCGGTCTAGCCCGGGCCCGCCCGTGGACCGGACCGGCCCGCCCCCCTAAAAGCCCGGACCGGCCCGCTGTTGGCCCGAACCGGCCCGGCCCCCCACTCCCATCCGTTTCGGGTCGGGTCCCCCCCCCTCCAGCCCGAGCCCGGCCCGGCCCGGACCGCTCCTTTTTTTTTTTTTTTAAAAAACAGGCCCGGCCCGCTATAGGCCCGGTTGGACCGGCCCGGCCCGGCCCGCTGGGACCGGTCCAGCCGACCGTTGGCGGATTTGAATTTTTTTTTTCAGATTTGACCGTTGGGGGGGGTTATTTTACCAAAATACCCCTCCCATATAGTCGTTATTAAAACGTTGGGAGGGGTATTTTGGTCATTTTTGGCCTAAAATTACCAAAATAACCCCAAAAAATTCCTATAAATAGGCCAAAAATCCTATTTTTCAAACACAACTCATTTCTCACAAATTCTCTACATTTCTCTACGGTGCTCTGGTGCTCTACTGCTTTCCCTCCCCGGTGCTCTGGTGTTCTACGACTTTCCCTCCCCGGTGCTCTACGGCTTCCCGATCTCCCTCCCAACTCCATTCCGGCTCTACGGCTTCCCGATCTTCCTCTCAATCCCTTACTTTCTTCTAACGTAGTTTACTTTATTTTATTTTATATATGGCTGGTGAATGTTCAAACCCACCTGATCTTGCTGGACAGACTTACCAATATTTTAGTAATTTTTTTGACGGTACTGAAATTCCACCTGAGCAAGTAGCCACTAACGCGATTCCGGAGGGGTGCCAACCATCTCCTCCGGAAGTAGCTAGTACAACCCAACGTCCTGAAAAGAAAAAAAGGTCTAAGTATTGGGATTATTTTACTTTGATTTTTGAAACTAATCCTGATGGTTCGTTTGTTTTAGATGTCAAGGGTGAACCGAAACCGTACAAGGCGCAATGCAAGAAATGTTGCAACCAGTACGCATGGAAGAAGGGCGGTGGCACCGGGACCATATCCAGACACTACGACACTTGCTACGGGAAGGACACACTTCAAGCGTCCCAAACCCAATTAAGCTTCGGCGCCACCGGTTCTTCAATTGGTAACTTTACTTACTCAGCTGCTCGGCATAAAACCAAATTAACTAAACATATTATTCGTGACGAACTTTCTTTCACGACGGGTGAAAGCGAATCTTTACGAGATTATGTATCACTTTCTCTAAACCCCTCCTTTACTAAAGTGAGTAGGCAACAAGCTCGAAAGGAGGCCATTCGTCTCTTTAACGAGCAGAAAGCCGCTTTGAAAGCGGATTTTGAAAATATTAGTAAGTTAGCTATTACTTCTGATATTTGGACTACTAAATGGAGTTATGCTTATATTTGTATTACTGCACACTATATAGATGCACAATGGATGTTGCAAAAACGCATCATCTGTCTTAAACTTATAGAATGTCCACACACGGGAGTTGTAATTTCAAGTGAGATTTCAAGACACGTGCGTGAATATGATATTCACGCTAAAATTTTTTCTGTCTCTTTGGACAATGCATCAAACAACAATGCTGCTATGTCTTCTTTGTCAGTAATTTTTAAGCCTATTTTAGAAGGTAGACTTATGCATGTTAGGTGTGCTTGCCATATAATTAACTTAGTTGTTAAAGAATGTTTAAAATTTTTTGAACCGCATTTAGACACTCTGCGACAATGCTTGCTCCACCTAAACTCGTCTCCAAGTAGACAACAAAGTTTTGCATGCACTTGCGCACATTTTGGTATGACTTTTAGAAGATTTGTGAAGGACATACCAACTAGGTGGAACTCCACCTACTTGATGTTGAAATCTGCAATTCCTTTTAAGAGTGCTATTACATATTATTGTACTTCGGATGTCACCTTTGACTATCAGGTTACTAGTGATGATTGGGTAGCAGCTGAAAGTGTTTGTGAATTTTTAGAAGTTTTTTACAATGCTACATGTACTCTTTCTGGTGTTTATTATCCAACATCATGCTTAGCTTTACGTGAACTTTGTAACATGTCTTATTTATTTTCTAAATATAGAGACCATCCAAATTTTGCATATGCGGTGAGAAATATGAAAGTCAAATTCAAGAAATATTTGGGTGAAGTACCTCTTTTATATTGTTTGGCTTCCATATTTGATCCTACAATCAAATTGGATGGCGTAGAGGTTTTATTAGATGGATATGGAGAATATATGGGTATAGACGTTACTGACATGAAGGCAGAAGTTAAAGTGGCTTTGGACAGGTTAGTTATACTGTACGAAGAAGGAGCAACGTCGACCCGACCAACTCAGGGGGGACTAGTAGTAGCTCTGGCTTGGCGTCTAAGCTATCAGCAGCCGGTCGCATACTACAAAGGAAGAAACAAAAGCAATCTTCCCAACCTACTCAAGAGTTGTCTGCTTACCTTAACTCTTATCAAGACGAAGATGAGACTCCAGATCACTTCGCCGTTCTAGAATGGTGGAAGAGACACGACAAGAGATTTTCTGTGCTTTCTAACATAGCACGTGATCTACTGATGGTTCCGGTGTCGACGGTAGCATCGGAGTCCTGTTTTAGTGCAAGTTCGAGGATGTTGAGCGATAGGAGGAGCCGCTTGAAGCCCGATATTTTGGAAGCAATCGTGTGCGTACAAGATTGGATGGCTGCCGATAAAAGAACACAAAACCAGAAAGATGAAGAAGATCATGACATCCACGAGCTGGATTTGGAATCGCTTTCATTGCATGAAGGCGAACAACAATGAGGCTACGGTGCAAGGTATTAGGTATGTACATTTAAACTTATACATTTTAATTTTAAATTTTAACTTATACTTTCAAAAACTATTTTTTTTTTTTACTTATTCTATTCAAATTTTTAATTTTAACTTATACTATTCAAATTTTTTAACTTATACTTTCAAAAACTATTTTTTACTTTTAAAAAAAAACATTTTTTAACTCCGCCTATGCCAAACAAGCATTTGCCGGTCCCAAGTCCGGATAAAGGAAGAGGGAGAAATGTTTTTTTTAAACATTTGTTGTATAAACATTTTTGTATAAACATTTGTATAAACATTTGTATATATTTGTATATATTTGTATAAACATTTTTGTATAAACATTTGTATATATTTGTATAAACATTTGTATTACAAACTATTACTAAATTATAAACATTTTTGTATTACTAAATTATAAACATTTATAAACATATGTTGTATAAATATTTTATAAACATTTGTATTAAAAAGAAAACATTTTATAAACATTTTATAAACATATTTTGTATAAACATTTTATAAACATTTTATAAACATTTGTATAAACATAAAATTATAAACATTTTATAAATATTTTGTATAAACATTTTATAAACATTTAAGTTACAAATTTTTAAAATTAAAATACAAAAGAAAATAATTAAAAAACCAAATTAAAAAATAAAACTGTAAAAAAAAAAAAAAATCAAAAAATCGGGCCGGTCCGGTTAACCCGGCCCGAACCGCCCAAGGCCCGGACCGGCCCGTGGACCGGTTCAGCCCGAACCGACCCTATTTGTGTCCGGTCCACTGGGCCGAGCTGCGTCCAGAGCAGCAAAACCGGGCCGGGCTTAGCCCGGACCGCAATTAACACTGGGCCGGTCCTGGACCGGCCCGAACCCGGTCAGGCCCGCAGCCTTTGGACCGTGGGCCGGCTCGGACCGGCCCGAAAAAACCACGACCTCCAAGTAAAAAAAAATTCATATAATTACCAACTAGAAATCATTAAACTCGTGAATTTTCAGGATGTGCGAGGCCCTCGGCCGGGTGGGTTCGTCTGGAGTGGAGTGGGGACTTTACCGGCGGTTGTGACCGACGGCGGTTGTGAATGATTGTCACGTGTTTCCAAAAAATCTAAAAAAAAAATGAGTAGCAAACCTGAGAATTGCAACTGGTCATGCACTTGGCGATCCTGGAGCACAGAGCCACCGCCACCTCGTCGAACACCCCGACGTCCATGGCTTCCACCAGGTCCTCCAGCTCCCCGATCAGCAGCACCTCCTTGTGGAAGCCGGTCACCGGCCAGTGCCGCAGTATCCCCCTCACCGCCGCCCCGCCGAGCGCGGGCTCCTTCCGCGCGAACCCCGCCACGCAGTAGGACAGCTGGCGGTGGTACGCGTGCATCCCCCTGTGCCTGTGCAGCGGCAGCAGCACCCTCGCCAGCGCCTCCCTGTGCTCCTCCTTCAGCGGCACCGCGAGCCCGTCGACGATGCTCCCCCATATCTCCAGCAGGTCCCCGATGCCGGCGTGCCGCTCCGCCGCCGCCGCCGCCGCGCTCGAGTCGAACGCGAAGCTCAGGAGCACGTTGCTCATCATGCGCCGCATGGCCGGCCGCGCGGCCTTCACTCGGGAGTATATCTGGTGGTAGACGCTCCTCAGCCGGTCGCGCTCCCGGGGCTCCTCGGACTGGAAGAGCGCGAGCAGGCCGGCGAGGAAGGGGCGGCCGAGGTGCGAGCCCAGGCGCTTGGGGCTGGCGGCGCCGACGACGAGGGCCAGGATGTCGTAGTGCACCTGCAGGCGGGGCCAGGAGGGGGTGGGGAGCGCGGCGGGGGCCTCCTCGGCGAAGTCCGCGAGGGCATCGCAGGCGGCGGAGGCCGGGCAGGGGTGGCCGGACGGTGGCGGGAGCGGGCGGAAGAGGTCCGCCGCGAGCATCGGCAGGAGGCGGGAGAGGACGCGGTCGTCGTCGAGGAGCGACGGGGACGAGGCTCCTCCGCCGAGTAGGGAGAGGATGCGGGCGAGGTTGCGGCGCTTGAGGTCCTGCTGCGGGGCGTCGGGGGGCTCGGAGGGGCCGGCGGAGGCGTGTCGGGTGCATTCGGAGATCAGGGAGACGATGTGGCCGACCGGATAGAGTTCGGAGGAGAGGGCGTCGGCGTCGGAATCCTGCTCGATGAGGTACTGGAGGGTGGTGGTGGGCTTTTTCTTTGGAGCGCCCATAGCTATGGCTTTGGCTTTGTTGGGAGGAATAGTTTGTTTACATAGCCATGGGATGGAAGGAACATTATTAAGTCTCCTTGCGCATTGCTCTTTGGTGATCTCTCCAATGGAGAAGGCTCCAAATTTGGAGAGTGGATACATACTAGGGAGGGATTGTTGTGAATTCAGACCATGTTAACGCAATGGTGGCATGCATGGTGCCTAATTAACATTCTACCTAGGAATTCTCATCAGCATCCAAATGATATATACTTGTATTACTATCATCTGCCTTTAAATATGGTTGGCTACATATAACTTCTGCTTATTTTGTCGAACCTGAGTGATCCTTGTAGTCAGCAAAAAAGACAAAAAAAATCAGACTTGATGACTGAAGATCAGTGGATCGAGCTAGGAGCGACTCTGGCTCATGACAGACCGGACGACGACCTAAGGCCCCCAAATGAAAGGAGACACCAACATGATTCTATCTACAATAGAACTAGTATGTATCAATTGTCATTTTAACAAAAAAAAAAAAAATTGTGGTTTAGTGGTTATAATGAAGACTTTTACTTTTTGGTCCTTGGTTCAAAACTTACAACAAATTTTTGTTATGTCTGCAATTTTTGTTATGAATTTGGATATTTGGATATTTGTTGATCGTACATGGATGTTTGGATATTGGATATTATGAATATGTGTAATATTTACGAAAAGAAAATAGAATGTATCTGTATTTTTTTTTATTAATGTTGCATTTAGCGACGGACTAGCGACTAATTAGCGACGGATATATCTTTTTAGCGACCGATGAGCGACTTACTAGCGACGGAAAATCCGTCGCTAACTGGGTTATATAAATATTTGCAGTTACCGACCGACGAGCGACGGACAATCCGTCGCTAACTGGTTGAAATAAATTTGCAGGTAGCGACGATCTAGCGACCAACTAGCGACGGAACTTCCGTCGCTAACTGGGTACAATTAATATTAGCGACGGAATGTCGACTACCTAGCGACGGCAAATCCGTCGACATGGTTCTGGAAATATGGTAGGTTTCCAGAGACTTAGCGACGGATAATGGGTCGCTAATCCGTCGCTAATCTGTCGAGGATGACGACGGACTAGCGACGGCTTAGCGACCCATTATCCGTCGACATGGTTCTGGAATTATGGAAGCTTTCCAGAACCAGGCCGACGCCCTACCGGTCGCTAATCCGTAGCTATAACGTCGAGGTTAACGACGGGATGGCGACGGAATAGCGACCGATGTTGCGTATCAGGAACCTCTCTGATACGCTTTTACCGACCTATTTACGACGGCTTAGCGACGGATATTTTAATATTATATGCCATGTAAACCGACGGGAACAAGTCGCTAATCCGTCGCTAATCCGTTGAAAGGCAACCGTCGGTAATCAGTCGCTAGTCCGTCGGTTAATCATTTGTCCGACGGCTTAGCGACGGACAAATTTTAGCGACGACGTATTTCCCGACGGCCATTTTCATCAAATATCCGTCGCTATGCCGCCGGTAATTTATGTTACCGACGGATTCGCGACGGATGTGGCCGTCGCTAAAGTTGGTTATTTTGGTAGTGATTTTGGAAGTTTCATCTCACGTTCCCATCAGCTCAAGTTGGTCCTGGATCGAACTATGAGGGCATATTTCCTTATATTTTCTTGAGAAGTTAGTAAAGGAGCATTTGGATTTAACCACCATTAAAACTGGACTAGAAATATGATGGGCTAAAGTATTCTTATGAAAGTATGAAGGATGGATTAAGCCTGAGAAACAAGAAAAATACATGATCGAATAGAGAGAGAGAGAAGTGAGACTAATAATTTGATCGGCTACTGTTACAATTTGCACCAAAACTCTCATATATCGGTAAAGTTACAGGTAAAATACTAATACTTGTGCCAAAATTCTATAATATTAATGAGAGTTTAATATTAATATTAATATTATTCAACAATTATAGAGATAGAAATGAGACTTAATTATTGAAATATGGAACCGGTCTATGTTGTGTCATAGGCTGACAGCCCACAATCTATTTTGACGTGGTACACGTTAAGGCGAACAACTAAGGTCTTTGATCATTCAGATCAGAGCAGTAATACGTGATGCTTATAACAATGGCCAATCACACATACAGAGTACTTTTCAGTACTACTGCAATATTGCTGATATAATTTTTCAGCAAATTTTCTGTAGCATATCATATTTTAAAGAAATTGGACATAACGGTAGAAATTTCGAAAAATTTGAATTTGGAGAACCTTTTCGCCAGTCGGTCTGACAGAAATCGTGCATGTGTGGGTGGAGGGGGGGGGGAGCTGTTGTTGAGTGCGAGTGCTGGGTGGAGAGCTGCTGTGTTGGGATATGTGGTGTGTTGAGTGGGAGGTCGTTCATTTGCCTTGAAGAAATCAAAGTTAACCGACATATATTCACCTCCCCCTGCACTCCCCACGCCACCCCCACCCCCACATGCACGATTTCTGACAGACCGACTAGCAGAAAGGTTCTCCAAGCCAATTTTTTTTCAAAATTCTGCCGTTCTATCCAATTTCTTTGAAATTTGGTATGCTACAATAAAATTAAGTTCCGTCTAAATTTAATTTTATGGACAAATTTGATTGTTACCACAAATGATAAAAAATCCAACCTAACAGAAGAAGAAAAAAAATAAGAAACAAGAAATGTAGTAGTAGAAATTTTAGAAGGATTAATGGATTTTTGGTGGACGGACTAGTTGAGCTGCAGAGGTATAGGCGGGGCGCGCGCCCTCCTCATCCAAATATTGATCTCCTTCTTCGGCTCCAAAGCCACCGCAGCTCCGCCGACGACCAGCATCGGCGCGGAGTGCGGCACCAGCGCCTCCTCGGCCGCCTCGTTGGCGCTTATCGTCCTCCAGTCGAAATCCTTCAGAGTCTCCCTCCGGCTCCGGCTCGCGTACCTCCTCATCCTCCTCACGTCCGGCGCCACAGCCGCCTCGTCGACGTCGCTGCTGCTGCCGACGCCACCGCCGCCCCTCCTTGCTGGCCTAGCCTTCCGCCAGAACAACCGGCCTAGCGATGAAGCGCGCTTCGGCGCTTCCTTCTTCTTCTTCTTCTGCTCCTCCTTCACCGACGATTCCTTCTTCGTCTTCGTCTTCTTGATGTTGGTCTTCTTATGATTTCTCACCTGGCCCATACACGATACTTTGGGCGAAGTGGGCTCCTCCTCTCGATCATCATCTCCTTCTTCTTCCAGCATGATCTCGATGCTCTTGCGCCTGCGGTGGTCGGGGATCACGGGGACGATCGGACCCGAGAACATGTACTTGTTGTTGTTGTGATTCGGGATCGAGAACGATGCTGCTTTAGGCAAGAACTTGAAGATCATCCCGGCCATGGCGACTAAGGATCTCTTCTTTCTTTCTTCGATGCATGTGTATTAGTTATATAGGGAATGAGCTAAGGAAGGAGAGAATGGGTTTGGTCAAGGAAGGAGGGAGATTGTGTACAACTCAAGTTTTACTAGGAATGATTAATAGGGAGGTCAACGGAAATAAGAGCATCTCCAACCCTAATGTGAGTTTGAAAAAAATGGTTGCCACGTAGGAATGACAAGCATTTTTTTTTTCAAAAGTACTTCTCCAATACAAATGTGAAATAAATTGTGAAGTTGATATGGCAATGACATGGCAAAGAGAATGTGAAGTTGGTTGTCTAAATCTAGACAATGTACTTCACAATGACTTTATGTCCACATCATCAATTATGAATTATATATATATATATATATATATATATATATATATATATATATATATATATATATATATATAATGAAAAAGTTGTCTTGGAAGTTGAAAAAAAAAATTTATTGTCTTCTCAAACTTTTGCATTGGAGAACACATTTTTATCTCATTGTCTTGTGTGAATGTCATCTTGCCACATAGGAAAGACATTGTCTTGTGCCTCATGCCACATAGGATTCACAACACAAAACAAGACAATAGGGATGGAGATGCTCTAAGTACTTCGGAAATCCCTTTGGCCTGCAGGTGGTGACCGGACGCGAATGTGTCACTCTCCCACTGGTTCTCCTGCATCACACGGGGTCCACTCTGCCCCCTCTCCCCCTCCAATGAACGTGCGACACATGGCATGCGGTCCAAACATGCGGACAAGATAACACTACTCTAAGACCATCTCCAATGGGGGTTTCTATTTTTCCTATTTCTATGGAAGAAATTTATTTTAGAAAAAACTTCTCCCAATGGTGGTTTCTATCACCATTTCTATCTTAGGTGGCAATGATGTAGGATAGAAACTTTCTAGGAGGGTTTCTACATGTAGAAACTCTCATAGAAATTCTCCTATCTCTCATGAAAATTATTATTGGACCCCACACCATTAAATTGGTCCTTTTACTATGTGACACATAGGATAGAAATGGAGAACCATTGGGGAGTATTTTTTGTATGTACAATTTCTATGTAGAAACTCTTCCAACTAGGATAGAAATCTCCTTAAAGTACAATGTCAAGTAGGATAAGAACTCAATTTTAGAAATCACCATTGGAGATGGTCTAAGTATTTATATTGGACTAATGCTATTCGTACCTCCAAATTGTTCCTCCAATACATTCCTCCTTATGTGGCAGTTGACATGGCATGTTAAATAATATTATGTGTCATCTGACATGGCCGATGACATGACAAATTTTAACCCAAAAAGTTAATTACCCAATTTTGTCCATATTAATTTAATGTTAATGTTAATATTAATATTAATTAATGTTAATGTTAATTTAATATTAATGTTAATGTTAATTAATGTTAATGTTAATGTTAATATTAATATTATTATTAATGTCAACGTTAATATTAATTTTTAATGTTAATGTTAACATTAATTTTAATGTTAATTTGAATTTGAATTTTAAAATTTGTCACATCAGCTGCCACATCAACATGCTACGTCAGCTGTCATGTAAGAAGGGACGATTTGAAGCTACAATTTGAAAGAACAAATAGCATTATTCCATTATATGACCGCATCTAATTATTTGGTGGCTCGTAGAATAGGACTCCATCAACGTTTTTCTGCCTTCTCCCTAAGTCAATTCATAGGTAAGGACATGATTATTAACGGATCAGTTTACTAATAATAGGAAACTAGTATTCATACTAATTAACATGCATATGCATAGCAGTTTACTGATGATAGGGAGTAATTGTACATGATAGCTTGTTAGGGCCGTTTGGTAAACCATTTTTAGAGGTGAATTTTTGAATTTTATAAATTTGAAGTCAAATTCATATAATCCTATATTTAGTTGGAGATAGATTTAGATATGAAAACTATGACCAAATCCAAAATTTGGATTTGAAAGAAAGAGAAAATTGAATTTGGAAGGAAAAAGTTAGTTATTTTTTTAATAGTTTCGTTTTTCTATTAAATATTTTGTTAATACTAGTTATTTAATTATTAGTTATTTCTTATATATTATTTTTAAAAATATTTAATTTATAGTTAATTATGAATTAACTATTACTTAAATAAAAATTAGTCATTATTATTATTTTAAAAATTCATTATTATTAGTTTAAAAATTAATTTTTTTATAATTAATATTTAGTTATTATTTTTATAAAAAAATTATGTAGTAGTTAGTTATCACAATTATAATTTAAATTATTATTTATTAATTAATAGTTTTATTATTTAATATTTTATAATAATCCAATTAATAATTTATAACTTTATTAATCATAATTATAATCATAATTAATAATTTATTAATCATTAATATAATCTTAAGTAATAAATTATTAATTAATATCCAATTATAATCATAATTAATAATTTATTAGTCTTATTATAATCTTAGTTAATGATTTATTAGTCTTAATTATAAGCTTAATTATAAATATTAATTACTATTTTATTATAATCTTAATTAATAATATATTAATCATAATTATCATCAAAATTAATAATTTATTATTTAATAATTTAACAATTAATATATTATTAAAATGTAATTAATAATTTATTGATCGCCATTATAATCATCATTATAATTTTAATTAATCATAATTATAATAATAATTTAATTATTAATCATAACTATAATTATAATAATTTATTTATTTATTATTTTATTAATTAATATATTATTATCATAATTATAGTCTACAAAATCTTTTGTTTGGTTGGAGTTGGATTTAAATTTGGATTTAAATTTAAAAATTTATGATTTGGATTTGGATTTGGATTTAAATTTTAGATTTTCAAGTTCAAATCCAAACCTAAATCCTTGTTACCAAACATACCTATAGGTGTGCATGTATGTTCCTCCAGACAGAAAGCAACTTCAATCTACTTAGATATCACAATCACATGCACAACTCCAAAATTTTCCACATAGAACAACACTTACAAAGAAAAAAACTACCACACTTGGGTTAAAGTATACCTAACCTAATATCGTATGGTTAGTTATCAATTAGGTTTCCTAAAACAACAAATGGTCTAAATAAAAGTCAACTTTACAATCAGTAGCTCATTGGCATGCAAATCAAGGTAGATAGTTGACAAAAACTCAACCTGTAATCAGTGAGGTCGTCCTCCTCAGTGCCCTCGGGTGCAACTCGGGCGGGTTGGGTCGGGTCTGAGGTCAACCCAAGTCCAACCCGATGAATCATAAGTCTAGTCCGAGCCCAAGCCCGACCCAACCTCGGGTTCAATATATGAAGCCCAAGACCAAGCCCGGTGGAGCGGGTTGGATCGGGTCCATCGTGTTTATCGGACTCTAATATAAAATTTAAAATAATTTTCAACAAAAGTAATATTAAACATATAATCAAATAACAATCAAGCCTTGATCGTTACAAAATACAAATTGAAATGAGAATTCTTTATAAGGAGTTAAAGAGTTTGGGTAGAAAAATTTAGGATTTAAACTTTTTATTTAAGAAGCATGAAATATATATATATATATATATATATATATATATATATATATATATATATATATATATATATATATATAAATTATATGTATTTCGGGTTTCGGGTTCTTTGGGTAACCCGACGCATGAACCCAAGCCCAACCCGATTTTTGATCGGGTTCAAATATTTTAGCCCGAACCCGAACCCAAGTATCTTTAACCCTAATCCAACCCATTAGCGGGTTTACCCGATCGGACTCGGGTTTAGCCCGTCCGAGTTGCACCCCTATTCCAACTCCAACCTATCACCCATATATTGGAGTACTTCTATACGAATCAAGAAAGAGGACCGCAGTTTAAATCGCACGCCACCCCCTCCCGTTAGTCGGTACTTAGGGAGCTGACGTTAGGAGGGAGGTGCTAGCATATGTGAATTTTGTTTCGACCAATCAGAAAAGAACACGTGGCATGCGGTTTAAACCGCAATCTCCCCCTCCCCCTCCCCCTCCCCCTCCCCCTCCGGATTGGCAAGAATTATTGTGTATATTCCCACCTTACTGACTGGGGTTGATCACATAATCTTGCCGATTATGTCCAATAGAATTATTTATTTTTGTACTTTGTTGACAATTTTGTTCTCACTTTATAAAATTATAGTAGCCCGTATGTGAGGTCACTTGTAAGTTAATACTAAATAAATGGTCTGATGATCACGATCTTACAAACCAACGACTAGAATTCAATGAGTATTTTTTTAATCTGCATTTTTATTTTTATTTTTATTTCCGAGGGACTTGTGTCCGGTAGAAAATTTCAAAAATTGTTGGAGAAATTTATGTATTTAAAATGTTTATATACTTATACTTTTCTACATGGCGGTGTTTGTATGAAAAATATGTTAGAAATTTAGCCATCCAGACAAGAGGTTACTAAAAAAACGAGTAATTAATGCTTAGATATGGATTTGATATCAACTTATAGTAACGTGTCCAATTGAAATATTTGGACCAAGAATTTTAATTTTTGATTTTATTTTTTCTATTATACCATTAACATGAGTACAAGGACAACAACCAATGCATAAGTACGAGTAATTAGTGCTTAGATATGGATTTGATATCAACTTAGAGTAACATGTCCAATTGAAATATTTGGACCAAGAATTTATTTTTTTCTATTATACCAAACGTTTCAATTAGACATGTCAGAACTTAAATTCTAAACTGATATAAAATACATGAGCTAAACACTAATTAGTTTTAAAAAAATTAGAATAGTGTTAGCAGAAAGTAAAAAATCAATGGTCAAACTCTTTTATTTTTAGTCACATGATTGATATAGCATGTGAAGTGTAATACGTATTTTAATTTATGTGTATTTGTTCAAAAGGACCAATTCCTGACTAATAATTTAGCATATCCTAAAGGTTACTTAGACATCAATATTGGAATACTTCTTGTTCTATGACCAAATAAGAACATGTGTATCATGCAATAGCAAATCATGTGGACTACTTGTTATTGCAAAACGGAATAGATGGGCAAATATAAAAGAAAATTAATGGAATCGAAATGAAACTGAAAATTAAAATACTCACCGAAGTGACCAATGACTGGTAGAACGACCTCTCAACATTGTAATTTGAACTAGTTCCATGACACGCTATAAATGCCTACAAAAGCTATAATTAGAATATAAAAATGCTATAAAGATTTGAAGTTGTGCAAAAGGTTATATATTGGAAGCCTCATAAGTTTCTACAAAAATGTTAGGATGGTCAAAATGATTGTTGTTCAAAATGGGATTCAATTTTCTTCCTGTTGACTCGTTTTCAGGAATCAATAAGTTCTAATTACACTGTTTTAGCAATCAATAAGTTCTAATTGCATTGTTTTAGCAATCGAACTTTTGGAACGCTCCTTTAAATCACCTTGCTTCTCGAAACACGCAAGACATTGAGACAAAAGACGGTTTATTATTATTATTTTCTCATAGTCTACAACTACCTAAGTGCTTATGCCTGCCTTATATAGCAGAACCACAGTTAAGAACTGTTGGAATTATTCAATAATTAAGGGACCACACATGTAAAATTAATTGTATTTGGGCTATCTAAATAATTAAGCCAAATTAAAGTGGTCTATTTGGAAATTGGCTTAATGTGTAGATACCGGAGATAATTCTAATTTGATGAGGGGCCAAATTAGAAATATCAAAACATATAAATATATGTATTCATTAGGGTTATGGTCCCCAACTCATACGGCCACCAAAGAGAAGGTTCTCTCTTTTTCTCTTCTGCATCCCCATCAACAGAAAGAGAGGGACAAAGGATTCGGATTCACCTTTGTCATTAAGGGTCGTAGCAAGTTGGAAGATCGAACCCAATAAAGAGACGATCGCTTCAACATCCATCAAGCCAAGCAATGGACTCAGGTACGCTTTCGCAATCAATTTATTTTTTGGTCTTCATCTCATGAATCAACAGGCATAGTAATTTCTAACAAGTGGTAACAGAGACTCCCTGTTTGATTTATGAGATCGAATGTTTAGATTCAATTTTTATTGTTGTTTAGGAACCCTAGATCGTAAGATCTATTTTAATTTAGGGTTCCAATTTTTCGATAATAGTTGAGGTATGCATTGATAACTGGATGATGCCTAGGGTTTTGGGTCTGTAGTTCTCTACAGTTTTAGTTCCACTTGGAATTTGGTTGTTCATTTAATATTTGAATATTTATTTAATTTGTATGCATGAATGGATTCGGTCGATGTGATGTTGCTGATGCATGTTTTGAACTTTCTGTAGTTATAAAGACAATTTGCAGATAAACCCCCGAATTTGAGTACACGTATATTTTATATACACATTAAAGCATCCATTAATCTTTTGGAGAATTAATGTTTGCTGATGTAATGTTTGCATGCAATATCTTTTGGAGAATTAATGTTTGCATCCACATATAAAGCATCCATTCATCACAACCTTTTTGTTGAGAGTGGGATTTGCATCCACACCCTTTCGGACCGGAACCTTAATCTGGCGCCTTAAACCAACTCGGCCATATCAACAGGTCATTACTTTTATTTAAAGTGTTTCAATTTGTGCTTTAATTCATAGATGCCAAATTTTATATGGATAAGTAAGGAATTGGCCATTAAGAAAGCCATTAGTGTTTTTTTACAAACTCACATGTTGCTTCAAGCATTCGAATTTTATTTGTCACGACCCGCACCCTAGAGTAAGGGCATGAGACGTGAATACGTCCAGCCTACGCCGCAGTGTCGGCGGTAGAACGCTGTCCTAGGTCACAACATCTAGCAGTATATATCTAAACAGTTTATACTCCCCGAATGGGGGTGACATAACAATAGTAAACCCAATCACAACTAAGGAAGAGATAGCACGATGTGAAATAAAACTCAAGGAATAAAGTAGATAAAATAGCAGTCTAAGATAATCCAGCAATATCCAAAAGTACAAGGTCTCAGATGAAAGAATATATACAACTCATAACTCCAAATAAAGTCTAACTAAGACATGTCTCAAGACTGCAAAAATAAGATAAGCCTAACTAGTCTAGACTAGGCAGTCGGGGGAATATCCTCAGCTACAACTGGGTCCTCCTGGGAGTCCAGCTCAAAGGTGTCATCTAAGGCTGCCCCGTAGTAGGTGTCCAGGCAAGCCTCCTTCTCGTCCTCTGTAATATTTTCAACAGGTCCAGTCAGGACAGGAGCGAGCACAGTACATCTCAACAATTTATAGCAGGTTAGAAAATATGAATATGCAGTAAAGTAAGATACAAGTACTGAAAGAAGTGCAGTATAAAAACAGAGAGAGAGAACTGTAATAGAAATATCTACTATACATAGAGAACTAGCAGTGACTAGTGAGTCAGAGTACAACATGAACGTGTAAATGGCCTGGGATGATTCAATGAAGACACTACGAAATGATTCAATGAAGATACTACTGGTGTATTATTCACATGTCCACTTTTACTCCCCCGTACCCCCAATCAATACACAAGGATCCAGCCAGGTTATGTTATATGATTCCATGCACGGCCCACGAAGGGTGATACATGGATGTCCCATAAATGGGGAGTCTGGGGGTTACCCAACTGTGTAAGATTCAAGAGACTCTGTGATCATGAGGGTACATGTCACAAGTAATCAAGTGAGCCAAGAAGCATAGTGATACGCCATGTAAGTGAAACGCACAGAACACGTAGTACCCGATGCTCCCTAAGGATAATATCTCAAGAAAGGATCCATATAGTACCAATCCGTGTGACCATCGTGACAGTACAAGTAAAGTAATCTACTGCAGGAAATAATTATAAGCAAGATATGAAATGATCAGAGAATGTACTCGCCTGTATCTGAGTGTCCGATATGAATCGTACTGTCCAAGGAGTGGTGTCTGGCTCCTAATCAGAACAGCACAAGTCACAACAAGTCCAGAATAGTAAAATGGAGTCCTACTATGCATTCTACATGATTCTAAGTCAATCTAGGCCAAAGTCAACTCTTGGTCAACTCTGGTCAACCCTAGAAGTCAAACTAGGTCAACCTAGTCTAATCAAGTCTAAACTCAACTATCTAGGTCTAACAAGTCATGCTAGGCTCTAACAAGTCTATACTAGATAATACACAACATTCCAAGTACCTATTACACCTATGTATATCCAACATTATATATAGATACAAATATAGAATTAACACTATACATACCTAGGCTAAATACTATATGTATACATAGAAATACACATTTCACATATATATAGGCACATTACATTCACATTAGATTAGACATAGGTATATATATTCATACATATATGTGCTATGCATACATAGAGAGGGGAATCATATGGTGTGTGTGTCTAAAGGGAACATGTGTGTGAATATGTGAAAACAAGGTTCAATTCAGCCTAACAAATGACAGTAACTCAGTGATAAACAGGACAGTGAGGTGAGATATGTGTGTGTATGGGCAGTTCAGTCCAAACTGGACAGTGTGTGTGCTGTGGAGGCTGTGACAGAACATGTGGGAGTAATGTGGACAGGTAACAAGTGCAGGAAAGTACAAAACAGTGAAGGATAGTGTGTGTACATACATGCATCGAATTCAGTTGGTTATGTCCCATGTGTTTCAGGGAATGTGACTTGTTTTTAAAGAACCTGTAGATAGGTGGGTGTCAAACTCAATGAAAACAGTCTGTACCAATGTACTGTCAAGAACAGGGAATTATTATATGAGTGTATACTGTGTTTGCAGGCAGTACCATTAGTAAAATAAAGAGAGGAATATGTGTGTGAACCAGTGTTCACAGGAAGCATTTGCAGGAAATAAATCAGTGAAGAATGTGTGTACAGCAGGTAATAATATGGCCTATTTCCAGGTTACACAAAACCTGGGATCAAACTCAGTTAGAAAGAAAGGAATGGAATTCAATTCATTGTTCTCTAAATTTCAGTTTTGAAGAAAACCCAAACAGTGCATACACAGGTTTGTAAATACCAAACAAACTCAGAAAATCAATGACAGTTATTCAAAATATAGGAGAGGAACCACATCAAACTCGAATAACAAATGAAATCAAGTTAACAAAGAAGAAGGAAAGGAGGGAATCACATTCAAACTGAAACTGAGATTCAACTCAGGTTTATGAAATCTCAGATTTTGAGAACAATCTCAGGTTTTTCAAACTGGAACTTAAAACTCAGTGTCCAAGTTGATTTAATGTACAAAAAAACCTATTCCAGCTTGTAAGACTAATCTACTATGAATAGATACATATGTTCAGGATTTTAATGGCAAATTTAAGACACTAATTAACAGGATAGTAGTCAATGAAGAACAGTACATAGCTGATACACTAAGCGTATCAGAAAAATATAGAAAACCCAATTCGAAACCAGTTTTTCTCACATTAACCTAAAATACATGTAAAACTAATGTAATCAGAGTTTAACAATACATTTAGGATCTATCTAATTAATTAAGACATAATTTAAAAGCATTAAATTAACCTAACATAGGAATACCATTTCAGAATACTGGTACACATAGTGCACGACAGTGCACTGTCTCGTGCACACGTGCACTTGTGTCGTGTGCACGACACAAGACACGAGAGGATCTCGTGGTGACACACATGGGTAGCCCACCTATAGGGCTAACTCATGGGCCCACTGGCCTGTGTCCACGAAGTGTCAGGGTCGGACACGAGACCCGTGTCAGTGGCCCAAAACCACTCTGTGCAGTGCACTGGGAAATCGGTACGTTTGAGATTTCTCTCAAACCGCTCGATAAGACGAGCTAAAAATTGGTCTGTGACATGTCAGTCACGATCCCCAAGTGCCACCAAAGTTTCAGCCCAAAATGTATCGTGTCGTGTCCGCTACAGGACGCGATAGGCAGGGGATCCCTGTAGCCCGCGCGCGAGCGTGTGCACGCGCGTGTCCACACCATCAAAACGACACAGGACGACACGAAATCCAAGACACAAAGACACGAACCCATAAGCTAGGTCAAAAACCTATTTCCTATTCAAAAATAATGGATAAACTCGATCGACATGCCCTTTGTGGCATTCTGTCGAACACCATGTCTAGTGTGCTGATACGTGTCCAGAATGGACACGAATCCTTCGACACTGGACACAAAACCTATCCAGACCTTAGGGGGACCCTTAGGGCTTCCTATTGGTGAAGACAAAATGAAAATCTATGGAGAAATAGGAAAGTTACCTATTTGTGAACAAGCCTTCACAAAAGCTAAATGGAGAGATTCCTCAAGCCACCTAAACTTTCACAAATTGTTGTTTTTTGTAAATAACCATTACCAACAGTAAGAGCATTGATTTTAGGTCCTAATGAAATTGGTTTGGGGAAGAAAGGATTTAAAATGGATTTCTAATGAATTTTGGAAGATGGAACTCACCTCTTTCCTTAGAACTTTTGGATGAACCCTAAAAGAGGCTAGCCCTAAAATCTAGGAGGGACTTTATAGTGGGGGAAAACCTAGGTTGGCTGGACAAAATGGGTTTGGGTGGGGTTTGAGCTAGGTTAGCTAGTCCTATCAAGTTTAGTCACAAAATGACTTGTGAAACCACAAGCCATTTATCAAAATACTTGATTCCTAAATTCCTAATTAAATTTCTAATGACACAATAACTACTAACTTAAGTCATACTAGGTTAGACTAGAGTCACTTAACCTAACCAAGCCCAACTAACTAGGGTTAGCTCCTAGGTTGGTCTACATGAGTCAAAACTAGTCAAAAATTAAACTAGTCCAAATAAATCCAAAATAATTCCTAAAAATTCCCATAAATTCTAATCAATACTAATAATTTTAAATTACCACAAAAATGATAAATTTACCCTCAAGCTAGAAATGTGGTAGTGACAAATCTACCCTCCTTAAAAGAATTTCGTCCTCGAAATTGAAAGGCGAAATGCAACTGATGAGAAGGATAGAAAGTATACCTCACGGTCCAAAAAGATAGGGGTACCGCTCGCACATCTCATCCTCCCGCTCCCAGGTAGACTCTCCTGGAGAATGATGCCTCCATGCGACGCGTACCAAGGGTATCACCTGGTTCCTCAGAACCTTTTCCCGTCGATCCAACACCTCTACTGGCTGCTCTGGATAGCTGAGAGAAGGCCCAACCTCTATCTCCGAATGATCGAGCACATGGCTAGGGTCAGCCACGTACCGTCTCAACTGTGATACATAGAATACGTTGTGGACCCCCACAAGTGCAGGCGGCAAGTCTAGCCGGTAAGCCACGTCACCGACTCTCCCGCTGATAATGAAAGGGCCGATGAAGCGCGGGCTAAGCTTCCCGCCTCCACCAAAACGTATCGTACCACGAGTCGGAGATATCCTCAAGAAAACCTGGTCTCCGACCTAATCACAAGCAAGGTCTCAATTAATATAATAAACAAATATGATCAAAAATTACAAACAACAACCTAAATCTAATCCTACTCTAATCTGTACCTCAAACTCCAAGGGCCTCCGGTGGCTATCGACCCAGTGCCGATGTCTGTCCTGCGCCACGCGAAGTCTGTCCCTGATGAGCTTTACCTTCTCGACCGCATCCACAATCATCTCTGGTCCCAGTAAAGCTCGTTCACCAACATCATCCCAGGATAAGGGTGTACGGCACCTACGCCCGTACAAAGCCTCGAAAGGTGACATCTCGATGCTGGCCTAGAAACTATTGTTATAGGCAAACTCCACCAAATGAAGATGATCCTCCCAGGAACCTCCAAAGTCCAGAACGCACGTCCGCAGCATATCCTCAAGGGTCTGAATAGTCCGCTCCGACTGTCCGTCCGTCTAGGGGTGGTATGCAGTACTGAACTTGAGCTGAGTGCCCAAGCTGGTCTGCAGACTCCTCCAGAAATGGGAAGTAAAACGACTATCCCAATCTGAGACGATGCTGACCGGAACTCCGTAGATCCTGACTATCTGTCGCATATACATCTCCGCTAGCCTCTCTGTAGACGTACCCACCTTGAATGGCAAGAAGTGGGCCGATTTGGTCAACCTGTCCACGATGACCCAAATTACGTCTTTTCCTTCTGGAGTACGCGGCAATCCTGAAACGAAGTCCATCGTGATATGCTCCCATTTCCCACTCGGGAATGGGCAGCGGCTGCAACAATCCACCCGGCCTCTGTCTCTCTGCCTTGACCTGCTGACAGACCAAGCACCTAGCTACGAAGTGGGACACCTCCCGCTTCATTCCTGACCACGATACATGCTCCCGCAGATCTCGGTACATCTTGTTGGCACCCGGGTGTATAGAGTACTGCGATCTGTGGGCCTCCTGCATAATCTGCTCTCTGAGCTCCCCGCTAGGCACACATAACCTGGCACCGTGCCTCAGGGCACCATCCTCTGCAAGTGAAAACTCAGGATCCCCCACTCCTATACTGATATGCTCTCTGATACTCTGCAAAGCCACATCTTCGAACTGGGCCACCTTGATCCTGTCTATCAAGTCCGACTGAATCTGCATCCCCCATAGCTGCATCTGCACTCCCGGCACGATCACCTCAATCCCAAGGCTCTCCAAGTCGGAAAGCAAATGCCGATCCATGGTCAAACACATGGCTGTCGGATACCTACTCAAGGCATCGGCAACCACGTTGGCCTTCCCTGGATGATACTGCAGTACGATGTCGAAGTCCTTCATCAACTCCAACCATCTGTGCTGTCTCATGTTCAACTCCTTCTGAGTGAACACATATTTAAGGCTCTTGTGATCTGTGAAGATCTCCACCCTCTCACCATACAGATAATGCTTCCACAGCTTCAATGCAAAAATCACTGCTGCCAGCTCCAGGTCGTGGGTAGGGTAGTTCTTCTCATGGGGACGTAACTGCCTGGAAGCATAGGCAATCACCTTCCTGTGCTGCTGCAACACACAACCCAGCCCCTTCCCTGAAGCATCACTATAAATAGTGAATCCACCTGATCCTGAAGGCAACGTCAGAATCGGAGCTGTCGTCAGCCGCTTCTTCAACTCATCAAAAGCTGCCTGACACTCCTCTGACCAAACATACTCAGCATCCTTCCGGGTCAACCGTGTCAACGGCTCTGCAACCCGGGAGAAATCCTGCACGAATCTCCGATAGTATCCTGCCAGCCCCAGGAAACTCCTGATCTCTGCAACTGAAGTCGGCGCTGCCCATGCCTCAACTGCTACAATCTTCTTGAGGTCAACTGAGATACCATCTCCAGTCACCACATGCCCCAAGAAATCCACCCGATCCAAGAAGAACTCACACTTGGAGAGCTTCCCGTAAAGCTGCTCCTTCCTGAGAATCTCCAGCACTATCCTCAAATGCTCCTCGTGCTCCTCCTCAATTTTAGAATATATCAAGATATCATCAATAAACACCACTACAAACTGATCCAGATACTGATGGAACACCTTGTTCATAAGGTTCATAAACACCGCTGGTGCATTGGTTAGCCCAAACGGCATAACCAAAAACTCGAACTGCCCGTACCGCATCCTGAAAGCGGTCTTGGGAATATCCTCCCTCTTCACCTTCACCTGGTGATATCCCGACCTCAGATCAATCTTGAAAAATATCCGAGCTCCGCTCAACTGGTCAAACAGATCGTCGATCCGCGGCAGTGGGTATCTGTTCTTGATCGTGAGGTTGTTAAGTGCCCTATAGTCAATACACATGTGTACTGACCCATCCTTCTTCGGCACGAACAACACTGGTGCACCCTATGGCGACGAACTCGAGCGGATGAAGCCCTTGTCCTGTAGCTCATCCACCTGCTTCTTCAGCTCCACCAGCTCGCTGTTGTTCACCCGATAGACATGCTGAGAGATGGGTTCCGCTCCTGGAACCAAGTCTATCGAGAACTCTATGTCCCTGTCTGGTGGCAATCCCGACAACTCCTCTGGGAAAACATCCATATACTCTGCTATCAAGGGGTGTAGAATTGTCTGCTCCTCGACCGAGACTCCACAGAAGACTCCGCTACTCTGCTCTGCCTGACGTCTGGAGTACTCGAACTCTGGCTCCTATGGCGCTCTGAAGAGAACCCTACCCCCTCTGTAATCAATTCTGGCGTGGTGCCTGCTCAACCAATCCATGCCTAGTACTATATCGTAGTTCGGCAATGGTATTACGAGCAGGCTCACCTCCAACTCACAGCCTCCCAAAACTATTCTCCGATCCTTACAAATATCACTCACGAGGATAATACCACCCCCGGTCGTGATCTTGTAAGTCCTAGGCAACGATTCAGCTACTATACCATGCCTAATCGTAAAAGATACTGAAATGAAGCTATACAAAGCACTGAAATCGAATAAGGCGAATACTGGACTGGAGTCAAGAAGAATCGAACCTGCAATCAGCTCCCCGGTGGCCTCCGCATCCTCTGCTGCCATGGCGAATCCTCGCCCCTGCTGGCCTCCCCTGGCCTGCTGCTGGTGTTGGACAAACCTCTGCTGCTGCATCGGCAGGGCTGGTCCCCGCTGCTGTCCTGCTGGAGCCCTGGCTCCTCCTTCCGGGCCTGTTCGTACTACGCGGCACTCCCTCATCTGGTGGTCTGCTGAACCACACTTCAGGCACTGGCCCAGCCTCCTCCGACACTCATTGGCGACATGCCCGGGCTTCTTGCAATAGGCACAAGTAACACTCTGCCTCTGTCCCTGCTGGTGCTGCCTCTGCTGCTGCTGCTGAGGGGCTGGCCTCTGCTGAATCGGCTGTGGCTGAAACTGCCTCAGCTGCTGATGCTGAAAGTGCGGCCTCTTGGCTGGTCCTCCGCTACTGCTGCCTTCCTGGGAGTCTCGCCCCCTCTTGAGCCTAAGCTTAAGATCATCCTCTGCAGCTAGTGCGTCCACCAGTATCTCCTCAAATGTAGTGCTGCGGGCGTTCTTGGTGTAGGACTTGACCTCCTTTACCAAGCCCTTCCGGAACCTCCGGGCCTTCGTCGTCTCTGACAAGTCCTCTACAAATCTGCCCAGGCGGCAGAACTCTCCTGCATACTCCTCCACAGACTGACTCCCCTGGACTAGGGCCTCGAACTGAGTCTCGAGGGCTCCCAGTGCTGCCTCCAGAAAGAACTTCTCCTTGAACAGCTTCTTGAATGCTGCCCAAGTCTGTCCTGCTGTGCCGACCCTCGGGTCGGTCTGGTACCATGTACGGGCCAGATCCTGCATCATACTGGCCGCTGCCTCTATCTGGAGCTTCGTCGAAATCTCCGCCAGCCTGAAGATCTCCTCTATATGCTCGATCCACTCATCGGCATACAGGATCCCCTCTGTCCCTCGGAAGTCTCTCGGGTGCATCTTCTGGAAGTTCTGGATGCCTTTCTTCTGTGGCTGGTGCGGCTGCTGGACTGCTGCTGGCTGAGCCACGACTCTCTCCACTGCTGTCACTGCCAGCTCAATGCCTCGAGTGAGCTCTGCCGTCTGCCTCTGCTGCTGAGTCTGCTGACCCTCTATGTACTGCCTGAAGAAGGCCAACAGCTGAACGGCGTCAACTGTCCCTGCAGGTGGCTGCTGGTAAGGATCCTCTGGGATAACCGGGTCCTGCCTCCGAGCCGGTGGATGCATGTCCCCTGCTGCGGCTATCGAGGTCTCAACACGAGCTGAGGTGGCAGGAGCTGCAGTCCCCTGGCCTCGCCGTGCTGGCTGGGAGGTAGCAGTCCCCTCCATAGCATCCCCATGGGTGGTACGCTGCGATCTAGTCTCTACTATCCTTAAGATAGACAAACAAGAGTATCAATTTCTGAGAAAGAAGCGAAATAACAAAGGCGGACAATTATAATTCAAAGGATCAGCTGACAAAAGAATTTAGATGGCAATAAAAGAAATTTTCCTAAAGTGATTGAGTGTCTTAAAATTAATGTCCTATATCCTATAGCAGGCTGCAGTGATACTCTAGTTCGAGTACCACTACACTTCTAGTCTAGACCTGCATGGGCCACTACTAAAAATGTGTCACGACCCGCACCCTAGAGTAAGGGCACGAGACGTGAATACGTCCAGCCTACGTCGCAGTGTCGGCGGTAGAACGCTGTCCTAGGTCACAACATCTAGCAGTATATATCTAAACATTTTATACTTCCTGAATGGGGGTGACATAGCAATAGTAAACCCAATCACAACTAAGGAAGAGATAGCACGATGTGAAATAGAACTCAAGGAATAAAGTAGATAAAATAGCAGTCTAAGATAATCCAGCAATATCCAACAGTACAAGGTCTCAGATGAAAGAATATATACAACTCATAACTCCAAATAAAGTCTAACTAAGACATGTCTCAAGACTGCAAAAATAAGATAAGCCTAACTAGTCTAGACTAGGCAGTCGGGAGAATATCCTCAGCTACAGCTGGGTCCTCCTGGGAGTCCAGCTCAAAGGTGTCATCTAAGGCTGCCCCGTAGTAGGTGTCCAGGCAAGCCTCCTCCTCGTCCTCTGTAATATTTTCAACAGGTCCAGTCAGGACAGGAGCGAGCACAGTACATCTCAATAATTCATAGCAGGTTAGAAAATATGAACATGCAGTAAAGTAAGATACAAGTACTGAAAGAAGTGCAGTATAAAAACAGAGAGAGAGAACTGTAATAGAAATATCTACTATACATAGAGAACTAGCAGTGACTAGTGAGTCAGAGTACAACATGAACATGTAAATGGCCTGGGATGATTCAATGAAGACACTACGGAATGATTCAATGAAGATACTACTGGTGTATTATTCACATGTCCACTTCTACTCCCCCGTACCCCCAATCAATACACAAGGATCCAGCCAGATTATGTTATATGATTCCATGCACGGCCCGCGAAGGGTGATACATGGATGTCCCATAAATGGGGAGTCTGGGGGTTACCCAACTGTGTAAGATTCAAGAGACTCTGTGATCATGAGGGTACATGTCACAAGTAATCAAGTGAACCAAGAAGCATAGTGATACGCCATGTAAGTGAAACGCACAGAACACGTAGTACCCGATGCTCCCTAAGGATAACATCTCAAGAAAGGATCCATATAGTACCAATCCGTGTGACCATCGTGACAGTACAAGTAAAGTAATCTACTGCATGAAATAATTATAAGCAAGATATGAAATGATCAGAGAATGTACTCGCCTGTATCTGAGTGTTCGATATGAATCGTACTGTCCAAGGAATGGTGTCTGGCTCCTAATCAGAACAGCACAAGTCACAACAAGTCCATAATAGTAAAATGGAGTCCTACTATGCATTCTACATGATTCTAAGTCAATCTAGGCCAAAGTCAACTCTTGGTCAACTTTGGTCAACCCTAGAAGTCAAACTAGGTCAACCTAGTCTAACCAAGTCTAAACTCAACTATCTAGGTCTAACAAGTCATGCTAGGCTCTAACAAGTCTATACTAGACAACACACAACATTCCAAGTACCCATTACACCTATGTATATCCAACATTATATATAGATACAAATATAGAATTAACACTATACATACCTAGGCTAAATACTATATGTATACATAGAAATACACATTTCACATACATATAGGAACATTACATTCACATTAGATTAGACATAGGTATATATATTCATACATATATGTGCTATGCATACATAGAGAGGGGAACCATATGGTGTGTGTGTCTAAAGGGAACATGTGTGTGAATATGTGAAAACAAGGTTCAATTCAGCCTAATAAATGACAGTAACTCAGTGATAAATAGGACAGTGAGGTGAGATATGTGTGTGTATGGGCAGTTCAGTCCAAACTGGACAGTGTGTGTGCTGTGGAGGCTGTGACAGAACATGTGGGAGTAATGTGGACAGGTAACAAATGCAGAAAAGTACAAAACAGTGAAGGATAGTGTGTGTACATACATGCATCGAATTCAGTAGGGAATGTGACTTGTTTTTAAAGAACCTGTAGATAGGTAGGTGTCAAACTCAATGAAAACAGTGTATACCAATGTACTGTCAAGAACAGGGAATTATTATATGAGTGTATACTGTGTTTGCAGGCAGTACCATTAGTGAAAATAAAGAGAGGAATATGTGTGTGAACCAGTGTTCACAGGAAGCATTTGCAGGAAATAAATCAGTGAAGAATGTGTGTACAACAGGTAATAATATGGCCTATTCCCAGGTTACACAAAACCTGGGATCAAACTCAGTTAGAAAGAAAGGAATGGAATTCAATTCATTGTTCTCTAAATTTCAGTTTTGAAGAAAACCCAAACAGTGCATACACAGGTTTGTAAGTACCAAACAAACTCAGAAAATCAATGACAGTTATTCAAAATATAGGAGAGGAACCACATCAAACTCGAATAACAAATGAAATCAAGTTAACAAAGAAGAAGGAAAGGAGGGAATCACATTCAAACTGAAACTGAGATTCAACTCAGGTTTATGAAATCTCAGATTTTGAGAACAATCTCAGGTTTTTCAAACTGGAACTTAAAACTCAGTGTCTAAGTTGATTTAATGTACAAAAAAACCTATTCCAACTTGTAAGACTAATCTACTATGAATAGATACATATGTTCAGGATTTTAATGGCAAATTTAAGACACTAATTAACAGGATAGTAGTCAATGAAGAACAGTGCATAGCTGATACACTAAGTGTATCAAAAAAATATAGAAAACCCAATTCGAAACCAGTTTTTCTCACATTAACCTAAAATACATGTAAAACTAATATAATCAGAGTTTAACAATACATTTAGGATCTATCTAATTAATTAAGACAAAATTTAAAAGCATTAAATTAACCTAACATAGGAATACCATTTCAGAACACTGGTACACATAGTGCACGACAGTGCACTGTCTCGTGCACACGTGCACTTGTGTCGTGTGCACGACACAAGACACGAGAGGATCTCGTGGTGACACACATGGGTAGCCCACCTATAGGGCTAACTCATGGGCCCACTGGCCTGGGTCCACGAAGTGTCAGGATCGGATACGAGACCCGTGTCAGTGGCCCAAAACCACTCTGTGCAGTGCACTGGAAAATTGGTGCGGTTGAGATTTCTTTCAAACCGCTCGATAAGACGAGCTAAAAATTGGTCTGTGACATGTCAGTCACGAGCCCCAAGTGCCACCAAAGTTTCAGCCCAAAACGTATCGTGTTGTGTCCGCTACAGGGCCCGATAGACAGAGGATCCCTGTAGCGCACGCGCGTGTCCACACCATCAAAACGACACAGGACGACACGAAATCCAAGACACAAAGACACGAACCCATAAGCTAGATCAAAAACCTATTTTCTATTCAAAAACAATGGATAAACTAGATCGACATTCCCTTTGTGGCATTCTGTCGAACACCATGTCTAGTGTGCTGATACGTGTCCAGAATGGACACGAATCCTTCGACACTGGACACGAAACCTATCCAGACCTTAGGGGGACCCTTAGGGCTTCCTATTGGTGAAGACAAAATGTAAATCTATGGAGAAATGGAAAAGTTACCTATTGGTGAACAAGCCTTCACAAAAGCTAAATGGAAAGATTCCTCAAGCCACCTAAACTTTCACAAATTATTGTTTTCCTGCAAATAACCATTACCAACAGCAAGAGCATTGATTTTAGTCCTAATGAAATTGGTTTGGGGAAGAAAGGATTTAAAATGGATTTCTAATGAATTTTGGAAGATGGAACTCACCTCTTTCCTTAGAACTTTTGGCTGGACAAAATGGGTTTGGGTGGGGTTTGAGCTAGGTTAGCTAGTCCTATCAAGTTTAGTCACAAAATGACTTGTGAAACCACAAGCCATTTATCAAAACACTTGATTCCTAAATTCCTAATTAAATTTCTAATGATACAATAACTACTAACTTAAGTCATACTAGGTTAGACTAGAGTCACTTGACCTAACCAAGCCCAACTAACTAGGGTTAGCTCCTAGGTTGGTCTACATGAGTCAAAACTAGTCAAAAATCAAACTAGTCCAAATAAATCCAAAATAATTCCTAAAAATTCCCATAAATTCTAATTAATACTAATAATTTTAAATTACCACAAAAATGACAAATTTACCCTCAAACTAGAAATGTGGTAGTGACATTATTGTTGGGTCTAAACATTATTTTATAACTTTCAAGTATATCATGAATTAGTAAGGTGATATGCTACAGATATAAGCAGACACCAAAATAATATTTTGCTATTATCTATTGTTTTATGTTGTATAAAACAGATTTAGCACTTTATTTATGATATTGTTATTAATTTGGATTCAGAAATTTAGTTTCCGATAAATTCATGCAAAAGGATTCACATACTTATGATTATTTTATTTGATGTAATCTGCTGATGTGTATATCTTTAGTAGATGAATTTTGGTATAATCTTTATAGATTATTTGGTACAATATGTTGATACATATCTTTAGTAAAATATAATCTGTTAATGCGTATATTTGGTCTTCTATAGATTATTCTATTTAAAGTAATCCTTATGCATTATTTGATATTATCTTTGGGTGCATATCCTCCATAGATTATTTCATAAATTTTGTTATAGCGATAATATCCAATTTTGTCAAATTGAAATTCATGATTATGCTTTTGATTATTTTATTTGAGTAATAATCTTATGAATATGCATGTATATAAAGTTTTGGATATGATTCAGTTTTGTAAAATTTAGTCAACATTCAATTTTTTTTGGGTACCTTTTATGACTAGCAATAGTTGTCCAATATTCTAAGTAGACTCATTGAAACAAGATGTCGCCAAAGTGACCTCTCTTTCGTAGATAGTCTACGAGGGATGTCGGCATATTCATGCGGGTATTAGCCGGCCCAAAGGAAGGTTAATACTTGGCCGAATTGCACACATACTTGTGGTGATAAATGTGTGATAATTATAAGGTTTACATGTGAATAATAACCCGATCCAAAGATAGGCTTATTATTTGACATGACTTATTGTCAATATTTGATCATTACACCAAGAATACCACTTGCAGTTAATATTACTGTCCAAAGACTTGATATTAATGATGTACTAGGTATCTTGAGATGGGGTTCACCATTATTTGAATTTGTTTGACTATATTTTACGCTTTGGTTATTTATTAGAGCATGTTTGTTTTTGTTGCTTTGTTCTCTTTACAGTTAATGTTGTTAAAATATATGCCAATAAGATTTTAATTTTTATGTTTAATGGGATAAATTTTAAGGGCAAAAAGAAATGAATACAGTAGTTGCTAAGGGTCCAGGTCAAAAGAAATAACAATATAAAACTAAGGGTTGTTCTTTTGTGATAAGACATGATACATAAAATAGAAATGTACACAGTATCACACATGACGTATAAAGAAATATACATTTCTAAGTTTGGTCTGTTCTAAGGTTAATTTAAATTTAGTACCTAAAAACACGTGGTGGTTAGATTCTGGTGCTACTACCCACATTAGTGTTTATAGACAAGGTTGTCTGAGCTACCGAAGCTAATTGATGGTGAAAAATACATCTATGTGGGTGACGACAAATCGGTAGAAGTGGATGCAATAGGACATTTTAGGTTATTTCTAGGAACCGATTATTATTTGGATTTGATAGACACTTTTATTGTACCGTCTTTTAGACGAAATTCAGTTTCAGTTTTCTTAATGGACAAATCTGGTTACCATTGTTTATTTGGAAACAATAAGTTTAGTCTATCTTTAAATTCAAATATTATTGGTAACGGTTCCCTTAAGGATTATAATAACCTATATTTAGTTAAAATTATTGCATCTTATAATGAAACCTTGCAAGTGAAGTCATGTGGTACTAAATGCAAAATTAACAATTTTTTTAGCCTCATTATGACATAAGCATTAGGTCACTTCTCTAGAAATAGAGTTGAACGATTTGTGTCTGATGAGATTTGGATTCCATTGATTTTATAGACTTTAATGTTTATATTGAATGTGTAATGGGAAGACAGACCAAAGTTAAATTATAAGCAGCTACTTTATTGGTTATGCTACAGATCAAGGGGTTAATAATTATACGGTCCCACACTAAGAAATTTTTTTTGAGACGAGAAGTGTAATATAATTTTTGAGGATGTTGAGTTTGGGAGAGAAATAAAGTCAGGATCATTGTCTTTGAGAAGGAATCAATTACGATTCCTACTATCACTTTTGACGATGTGCAGTATTCTATACATGTCATGATCAAGATGTGCATTCAGAGTCTCAATAAGACAATGTCGAATTTGTCACGACCCGCTACCCAAATTGTTGGGCCAGGCCGAGTCATGCCCAACCTACGTTTGATATAAAACGTAGTAAGCTGTTCTAAAGACAACAGGATAAGACTAAAATGTGCTAACAGTTCTATAAGTGAATAAAAGTCATAAATGCTCCAAACACAAAAGTCGTATCATATAGTAAAATGTCCAAAGTACAAGTCTGAAATGTAAAACTGGATACATGTCCAGTTACAAAATATGTAGCCTAATACATGACTACTCTCAAAAGTCTAAAGCAAAAAGATAACTAGGCGAGGTTTCCCGCAGGAACATCCTCGTAAAGCAAAGCCGGGTCCTCGGCAGTAACTCCATAATATGTGTCACAGAGTAACTCCTTCTCAGTAAGGACACCTACAACGTTATCCTATCAGGACGAGAGCAAGTACTGAATCTAGCAAACTAGCATATGAAACATGAAAATGAACATAAGAGGAAATAACTGGAAACATGGCATCACACAATCTATCATGGCAAAGACACATATGTCATAGAGACAGATGTATATGTAATGTTTAAAACTATAACAGGTACGTGATCGTCAATAGGTGTAAAATGTACTGTGGTACAAGTATATAAAATGTACTTCCGTACAAGTAAAACAAGCGATAGATGTACATACGTACAAATACAGCTGGTGCGCCTACGACAAGGTATACATATGAAATGTCAACCTTGTTCGGTACGTACGTACGAGTAAGGGGGCATGATCACGTACGCTACTAACAGTTTTTCCATAACCTATATTCTAATCATGTGAAAGATACGTAAAGACTGTTCTAAACATGGTAGTAATGGAAAGTACAACAGATGCTATTTTAACTTGCTACCCCAAGGATCAGCATTTATTATGGTTGGATTAGCAGTTCATTTATGTAACAGTATGTAAAGTTTGTAGAAAGTACTTGCCTCTAGCAAAGCAAAGCAAAGCAAGCTGCGATAAAAGTGCTATAGATGTGTAAAACCCCTAAATTTTTACTAATTTTTTTTAATTTAATTTTGGTACTGATTTAAAATTTTGTATTGTACGTCGCGTAGTCGTATTTTGCGTCGCGCACGAAATTTATTTTCTTGCTCGTCGTGTGCGAATATGTGCGAGCGTACATATTTTTTAAAAAAAACATTTTTTTTATAATATCTATAATAATTATTGTATTTTTATTTGGCTTAAAGTTGTCTATTGAGATGACCAAAATTTTATTACTTTATTTATTTATTAGTAGTAATTTAGAAAACTATTTTATATTCCTTGCGTACATTGAATTAAATTATATATTTTATTTTTGAAATTATTAAATATAAATATTTTATTATTCGAAAAGATATTTAAAAATATTTATTATTTTCAAAATTAATATTATTAGTATTTTAGAAAAATATTTTATAATTATTGTGGCATTTAAATCTTGATTTAAATCTATGGACTTATTTAAAATAGTTAAGTATTTGAATTTGATTTATCCTATTTGATTTTAAACTAAAAATTTAATTTAAATTAATTAGATTTAAATTAGATTTTGATTTGAATTTGAGTAATTTTAAATTAATTATGAAATATCTAGTTTGGGTTTTAAATAATCCTAATTCATATCCAATTGGGAATTCCCACATCCTATAAATAGGCAGGTACTCCTCCAATTCATTATTGATCCACAACAATTTTTTTCTTTTCCACCACAGAAGTGAGTGCATCGTGTCCATGACCGTGTCCCATCTACTATGTGTTCCATTGTTACATATACAACGTATCTCCCTCTCCGTGTCGGACACACCTGACATGGCCAATCCCAATCAAATCTATCATATCCCTAGCCTAACTCTAGCTCAGCCTCGCCAAGCGATGCCACCCCCGTCACCATCATCGTCACCACCATCGTCACCACCACTACTAAAGTCCTCGCCAAACCCATCGGCACCAACGACTTCGCCAACGGCACAACCATCAACCACCATCTTCGTCATCATTACCGATCCCAGCCACCATCTCCAACTCCCGTCACCACTCCTGGCCATCCTCCGGCCACCACAGCCGGTACAGCCTCCCCCTCACCATGTCCTCCTTCCTGTCCAGCGGTCTGCCACATCGACCACCGTCGACCTCACCCCACGACCACCACCTCCACCAGCCCAAACACCCGACGCCCAATTCTCCACCACCGGCAGCCAAAACCGCCACCGATCCCAGAGAGACCACACATAAATAAGCCTAAATTAGAGGAACCCTTACCTACCACCCCGCCGTCGACCATCGACCTCACCACCGCCGGAGCTGCGAGCTCGAACAGCGCTGCTGCCCCAAACCCGCACCAGATCCCGAGATTTGACCGCTGCCGATGGCCGAGTCCACCGCTCGCGCTACCAATTCCGTCGTCCCCGTCCGCGTGACCACCGACAGCGTCTCCGCCGTGAGTCCGTCGGCGAGCGCGCGGCCGAACCCCCGAAAAAACCCTTTTCTCGCTACCTATCCCCATCTGTGGCGGTGCCGACTCCGGCGACGACCCAGCCGGTGGGTCTCCGTCTTCTTCCTCCTCTGAGCGTCGAGCCTCGAGCGCCCCGCTCCGGTCAACGAGCTCCGTGCGCCGGCGAGCACCGATCCCTTCCGCCTCAAAACCCCCTTTTGACTTCCGCGCCACTGCCCGCGCGTGTGAGCGCCAGGCGCCGCGCCACTCCCCGGGCCGCCGACTCCGCCTCTTCTTTCCGCTCTCGTCTCCTTCCCCATCCTCTCCCGCCGCGAGCCAAGCCCGACCCCTGTCAAACACCCGAGCGCCGGCGATAAAGTCCCGACCACCCGCCGCCGGACCGCCGACCCTCCTCCGAGCCCTTCCCCGACTCTTCTTTCCCTCTTCCACTCTCTCTCCCACAATCTTTCCTTCTTTCATTTTTTTCTTTCTTAGCTTTCTCTTTCCAGCAGTAGGAAGAGATAAGCAACAGCAGCCTTTTGATTTTTATTTCATTTTTTTTGTTGCTTTGTTTTGTTAGAAGCTGTCCCGAGAAGCAACAGTAGGAAGAGAACCAGCTTCGGTTTTTTTTTCTTTTATTATTATTTTTTTTCTTTTTAATTATTATTATTATTATTATTATTATTATTATTATTATTATTATTATTATTATCATTATTATCAGTATTGAATTCAAGTCTACTATACTTGTTATCATTTTTATTACTAGGTTATTAAAATTTATTATCATGATTATTAGTATTTAAGAATTACATATTACTTTCTAAACCATATGTAAAACTGGTTAAAGCTATCTAGATAATTTTAAAAATTTTGGATTTTAGCCTAAAATATTTTCTTTAGTTTTTATATATATTTAACAAATATATTTTTTTGACAAAATTTTGTCTTTAAATTTTTAGATTTTATGTACTTATCTAAAATATTTTAGGATAAGAAAAATATAGGTTCCAAATTAGAGAATAAATTTCTAAGTATTTTCAAACAATTATCTAAAAGTATTTTATTATTAAAAATATAGTCTTCCTACTTAGAAATATTATTTTGACAAAACTTAGAATTTTTGCCCTAAAATGACTTTTGATTTTTGGATATTTATTTGAAAGCATATGTTAACTAATAAATTATATTTAAGTATTATAAATTAGTTTTCTAAAATCACATAGTTATTATTCAATTTCCCTTATTTTTTTCATCCGTGACTAAACCCCTCTTCCCTATTTCCTTCGCCAATACCGTACTACCTTATGGCCACCCTAAATTGATCGTCGTGGACCCAATGGAACTGTCTATGCCACCATCAGAGGTTCCCTTGCATAATTATTGTACCGAAGTCGCAGTTTGTGCCACCTTGATCATCGCAGCACACCAGGCGTACTACCAGGCAAGACACCTTGCCTTCACTGTTTAATTTCTTGCTCAATATCATGTATGTTTTTACTTATTCTAGAAAATATAAATTGTACTTGCAAATTATTATATTTTAGTTGCATATGGCTTAGAGTTAAGAGACTACCTTTGTTTGTGTCGCATTCATTGGCCCGACACTTGTGTATCACGAGTCACGAGTCTCATATAGATCTCGGACGTACGTATCGACTGGCCATCGGTGCGCACATGCCGTGCGTTAGGCAATAACTGCTAAATAGTTATAGTTGTCTAGAAGACTTAGCGGTTATTAGAAATATCGTGGTGTAGATTCAGCACGAGTAGTGCATGGGGAGGGTGGAGACAGTTATTAGGCGCAGGGGCTTTCACACCTTTACTTTTCTCTGGATGCCATTTGTGACTCAGTCGAGAGACTAGTGGCCGTGCATTTATTTACTTTTTTCTAGATGCCACTAGTGCCTCGGTTGAAACACAAATATGCCGTGCATTTACTTTCCTCTAGTTGCCGTTAGTGACTCACTCAAGAGCTAGTAGTCGTGCATTTATTTTTCTCTAGACGCCCCTTAGTTCTCGTTCGAGTGCTAATGGGCCGTGCATTTACTTTTCTCTGGATGCCTCTAGTGCCTTGGTCGAAACGCTAATGTGCCGTATTTCTAGCTTTGGAAGCCCTTGTATGGAACATTGTCTTCAAAATGCATTAACACATAGAATGGTTAAGGACCTTTATTTGTGTAGTCACATATACTATTATGTTGAGCTAACTTTATTCAGTTTATGGTATGATATTATGTGTCTTATTACGTCCCTCTGAGGACCTGGTTGTCTCGCCAGGTGTGTGCTCTTGTCTTCGCAGGTGTTCTAGGTCTAGCCGCGACTATCTCTATTTTTCGAGGATGATTGCGCTTGGATCGTCTTCGCTTCGCTCGCCAAATTTATTTCATTCTCCATGTATTTCTTTCCTTGCTTGTTGGTAGTGGATTTGTCTCCGCCCAACATATTGTATCAAGACATTCATTCTCATTATATGATATCTTTTATTATTTTTGTGGATGAGATTAGTTGTTATGGTTTTTACTGCATTTCACAGCTTATGTATTCATACGAGATTTCCATATATTGGAGTATACTTCGTATGAATACAGCTGGCATGTCTACGTTCCTAGTCCTACGTATTTTGGGACTGGGGCGTTACATGTTTTTGTGGTGGCCCATGCAGGTCTAGATAAATTGTTTGGTTACCTTACCGTACCAAGCAAGCCTGCGTATAAGATTAGAAGTCTAGGATCTCATCCACATACTTGACCTCTTTCCTTGATTTTATCTACCGTTTGACTCATCAATTGCATCTTGCTTGCTTCCTTCCATCCCTATTCTTATCATCCCTTCGTGCTTGCTAGAGATTGGCCCTACTAGTTAGTTGACCCAAAACACCATTAGTTTAATTCTTTAAGTTGGGTAGAATACCTTATGAACTAGAAACCCCTTTGACCTAGTGACCTATATTAGCGAGCTTATTTAGATCCTAGAATTTAGAAGACCTAACCCGTCTAGCCAACCAAGGACTTGGACAAGAAAACTATAGGACGACTATATGACTTAGAATATTCCACCTTCTTTAAACCTTAATCTCTCGTGCCTATGTATTTACCATTTTGACTAATGATGCTAATGTAGCTACTTTTTGCAAGCTTATCCTTTATTGAGTTTGTTCATGATATATGCTATTGAGCGCTCACTAGCATGTTGTCTAATCAGAACCGGTACATAATGGTCAGATCAACCAAGTGCGCTTTGGTTCGCTTTTATTTTATCGTTCTTCGTGGATGGGGACATAGCTAAACTTGTCCTTCAGAATCTCATCCACGACTGCCTTGACAATTCTTTTGAAATTATTCGATCGTCTTTGAATCACGTATTCGTATTCGATAACGCCTCCTTCGAACTCTATCTTGCTTTCGTCTCCACATATTTTAGGAGGACGAAAGCGTTATACTAGAACTTCCTCTAGCCTTCCTATTGGCTATGATCATTCTCACTCGATGTTGCTATGTCTTCATCATAAACTCTTCGACCTTTCCCTCGACCCTAATTCTACAAACTTGACTTTCTAATCACTTGAATTTAAGAGTGATTACAATCGTCTCTTAATCATATCCCCAACCGAGACTACGACCATATAAACTTTGAACCCCTCTATCTACCACTGTGCCTTCTCACCCCCTACGAATTCTTAATTTCGAGGACAAAATTTTTTAAGTTGGGTAGGATGTAAAACCCCTAAATTTTTACTAATTTTTTTTAATTTAATTTTGGTACTGATTTAAAATTTTGTATTGTACGTCGCATAGTCGTATTTTGCGTCGCGTACGAAATTTATTTTCTTGCTCGTCGTGTGCGAATATGTGCGAGCGTACATATTTTTTAAAAAAACATTTTTTTTAATAATATCTATAATAATTATTGTATTTTTATTTGGCTTAAAGTTGTCTATTGAGATGACCAAAATCTTATTACTTTATTTATTTATTAGTAGTAATTTAGAAAACTATTTTATATTCCTTGCGTACATTGAATTAAATTATATATTTTTATTTTTGAAATTATTAAATATAAATATTTTATTATTCGAAAAGATATTTAAAAATATTTATTATTTTCGAAATTAATATTATTAGTATTTTAGAAAAATATTTTACAATTATTGTGGCATTTAAATCTTGATTTAAATCTATGGACTTATTTAAAATAGTTAAGTATTTGAATTTGATTTATCCTATTTGATTTTAAACTAAAAATTTAATTTAAATTAATTAGATTTAAATTAGATTTTGATTTGAATTTGAATTTGAGTAATTTTAAATTAATTATGATATATCTAGTTTGGGTTTTAAATAATCCTAATTCATATCCAATTGGGAATTCTCACATCCTATAAATAGGCAGGTACTCCTCCAATTCATTATTGATCCACAATAATTTTTTTTCTTTTCCACCACAGAAGTGAGTGCATCGTGTCCATGACCGGGTCCCATCCACTATGTGTTCCATTGTTACATATACAACGTATCTCCCTCTCCGTGTCGGACACACCCGACAAGGCCAATCCCTATCAAATCTATCATATCCCTAGCCTAACTCTAGCTCAGCCTCGCCAAGCGACGCTACCCCCCGTCACCATCATCGTCACCACCATCGTCACCACCACTACCGAAGTCCTCGCCAAACCCATCGGCACCAACGACTTTGCCAACGGCACAACCATCAACCACCATCTCCGTCATAATTACCGATCCCAGCCACCATCTCCAACTCCCGTCACCACTCCTGGCCATCCTCCGGCCACCACAGCCGGTACAGCCTCCCCCTCACCATGTCCTCCTCCCTGTCCAGCGGTCCGCCACATTGACCACCGTCGATATCACCCCACGACCACCACCTCCACCAGCCCAAACACCCGACGCCCAATTCTCCACCATCGGCAGCCAAAACCGCCACCGATCCCAGAGACACCACATATAAATAAGCCTAAATTAGAGGAACCCTTACCTACCACCCCGCCGTCGACCATCGACCTCACCACCGCCGGAGCTGCGAGCTCGAACAGCGCTGCTGCCCCAAACCCGCACCAGATCCCGAGATTTGACCGCCGCCGATGGCCGAGTCCACCGCTCGCGCTACCAATTCTGCCGTCCCCGTCCGCGTGACCACCGACAGCGTCTCTGCCGTGCGTCCGCCGGCGAGCGCGCGGCCTAACCCCCGAAAAACCCTTTTCCCGCTACCTACCCCCATCTGTGGCGGTGCCGACTCCGGCGACGACCCAGCCGGTGGGTCTCCGTCTTCTTCCTCCTCTGAGCGTCGAGCCTCGAGCGCCCTGCTCCGGTCAACGAGCTCCGCGCGCCGGCGAGCACCGATCCCTTCCGCCTCAAAACCCCCTTTTGACTTCCGCGCCACCGCCCGCGCGTGTGAGCGCCAGGCGCCGCGCCACTCCCCGGGCCGCCGACTCTGCATCTTCTCTCCGCTCTCGTCTCCTTCCCCATCCTCTCCCGCCGCGAGCCAAGCCCGACCCCTGTCAAACACCCGAGCGCCGGCGACAAAGTCCCGACCACCCGCCGCCGGACCGCCGACCCTCCTCCGAGCCCTTCCCCGACTCTTCTTTCCCTCTTCCACTCTCTCTCCCACAATCTTTCCTTCTTTCATTTTTTTTCTTTCTTAGCTTTCTCTTTCCAGCAGTAGGAAGAGATAAGCAACAGCAGCCTTTTGATTTTTATTTCATTTTTTTTTGTTGCTTTGTTTTTTTAGAAGCTGTCCCGAGAAGCAACAGTAGGAAGAGAACCAGCTTCGGTTTTTTTTTTTCTTTTATTATTATTTTATTTCTTTTTAATTATTATTATTATTATTATCATCAGTATTGAATTCAAGTCTACTATACTTGTTATCATTTTTATTACTAGGTTATTAAAATTTATTATCATGATTATTAGTATTTAAGAATTACATATTACTTTCTAAACCATATGTAAAACTGGTTAAAGCTATCTAGATAATTTTAAAATTTTTGGATTTTAGCCTAAAATATTTTCTTTAGTTTTTATATATATATTTAACAAATATATTTTTTTGACAAAATTTTGTCTTTAAATTTTTAGATTTTATGTACTTATCTAAAATATTTTAGGATAAGAAAAATATAGGTTCCAAATTAGAGAATAAATTTCTAAGTATTTTCAAACAATTATCTAAAAGTATTTTATTATTAAAAATATAGTCTTCCTACTTAGAAATATTATTTTGACAAAACTTAGAATTTTTGCCCTAAAATGACTTTTGATTTTTGGATATTTATTTGAAAGCATATGTTAACTAATAAATTATATTTAAGTATTATAAATTAGTTTTCTAAAATCACATAGTTATTATTCAATTTCCCTTATTTTTCCATCCGTGACTAAACCCCTCTTCCCTATTTCCTTCGCCAATACCGTACTACCTTATGGCCACCCTAAATTGATCATCGTGGACCCGATGGAACTGTATGTGCCACCATCAGAGGTTCCTTTGCATAGTTATTGCACCGAAGTCGCAGTTCGTGCCACCTTGATCATCGCAGCACACCAGGCGTACTACCAGGCAAGACACCTTGCCTTCACTGTTTAATTTCTTGCTCAATATCATGCATGTTTTTACTTATTCTAGAAAATATAAATTGTACTTGCAAATTATTATATTTTAGTTGCATATGGCTTAGAGTTAAGAGACTACCTTTGTTTGTGTCGCATTCATTGGCCCGACACTTGTGTATCACGAGTCACGAGTCTCATATAGATCTCGGACGGTCGTATCGACTGGCCATCGGTGCGCACATGCCGTGCGTTAGGCAATAACTGCTAAATAGTTATAGTTGTCTAGAAGACTTAGCGGTTATTAGAAATATCGTGGTGTGGATTCAGCACGAGTAGTGCATGGGGAGGGTGGAGACAGTTATTAGGCGCAGGGGCTTTCACACCTTTACTTTTCTCTGGATGCCATTTGTGACTCAGTCGAGAGACTAGTGGCCGTGCATTTATTTACTTTTCTCTAGATGCCACTAGTGCCTCGGTTGAAACACAAATGTGCCGTGCATTTACTTTCCTCTAGCTGCCGTTAGTGACTCACCCAAGAGCTAGTGGCCGTGCATTTATTTTTATCTAGACACCCCTTAGTTCTCGCTCGAGTACTAATGGGCCGTGCATTTACTTTTCTCTGGATGCCTCTAGTGCCTTGGTTGAAACGCTAACGTGCCGTGTTTCTAGCTTCGGGAGCCCTTATGTGGAACGTTTTCTTCAAAATGCATTAACACATAGAATAGTTAAGGACCTTTATTTGTGTAGTCACATATACTATTATGTTGAGCTAACTTTATTCAGTTTATGGCATGATATTATGTGTCTTGTTACGTCCCTCTGAGGACCTGGTTGTCTCGCCAGGTGTGTGCTCTTGTCTTCGCA